>JAANBA010000161.1:0-109298 GCA_014621435.1 Neopestalotiopsis clavispora
GACGAGGTGCACGTTGGGCTGGTTGTACACCTCAAAGTAGCCGCTCTCGAGCGGGATCCTGCGCAGGCCGAAGCCGTGGTCCTTGGGCACCAGGGAGTCGGCGACGGCGGGGTCGCGGACGCGCGCGCGGATCTTCTCCGCCATGTAGTCCGAGTACAGCCGGTTGGCCTCGCGGTCCGTGTACGTGTCCTTGAAGACGCCGAGCCACTTGCCAAAGCCCGCCGCGTTGTATAGCTTGTCCCAGAGGGCCAGGCGCTCCTCCTGGGTTACCTCGGACGACTTGCGCGGGTCCGCCGCGTACAGGAACCCCGAAGAGGTTCTGGCACATTGGGCAAATACCTCGTCGTACGTCTTGGCCAGCTCCTCCATACGTTCGGGCGAGATTGGCTCGTTGCGCAGAGGCGCGGACCAGTTGGCTGTTCTTTGGAATACCGTCAGGGACTCCACATTGGACTCTTTTGCTATGGCAGTGATGGTTTGAATGCCTGTGGCGCCTGTGCCCACGACGCCCACCCGCTTTCCAGCCAGATCACGCCTGTAGTCGAGGTTCTTAGGCCAATTCGAAGTGTGAAACGCCTGGCCGGCGAAGCCTTCAATGCCGGGGATGTTGGGGAGAGTAGGCTTGCTTAGGAATCCCAAGCAGCTGACAAAGAAACGAGTCTTGTATTGGCGGCCTTCCACGTCGGAAAATAGCCATGTGTGGTTATCGTCGTTCCAATGTGCGGCCGCTATTGCCGTGTTGAATTGCATGTGCTTGTACAGGTCGTGCTTTTCACAGACTCTTTGAATGTATGACAACACATCGGGCTGCCCCGAAAACGTTTCCTTCCAGTGCCACTCATTTAAAAGGTCCTTGTCCCATGAGAATTGGTAGGTGAGTGATTCTGTATCGACGCGAGCTCCAGGATAGCGATTAAGGTACCAAGTGCCGCCGACACTTGGGCTAGCTTCGAGAAGCTTTACCCGCCATGAGGGGAATTGTTGGCGAATGTGATGAAGGGCGCATACGCCAGAGAATCCGGCTCCTACGATGAGGACATCATAGTCAGTGGCGGGGATGTCCAAAGAGCCCATGGTAGACGTAAAATGATGTATAAACAGATGTGAAATGTTGACCTTGGAGTTGCAAGATAGATTGGTTTCAAATAATAGCTCAAATGGACAATGGGTTATAACTGAGTGATCAACGTAGCAATTTGATTCTAAATACTTTGTATACACGATCAAGAACAACCACAAAAATACTCCTCACATTACCCGTATCCAACTCCGCATCTTGCTAGAGAGAAAGCCTCCTCATTCAATGCCTCACGCCACCCTCGTGACGATGTGCTCAGTAACAAACAGGGCATGCGATGCCATTTGTGATTGGGGAAAGTATTGCCAGCGGGGGTTCGTCAAAATGACTAGCACGTCGCCCATTTGTAGATAATCATGAATCGTCGCTGCACACTTATCGACAGGGGGTCGAGCGCATATGCGGCCCTGGTATAACTTTCCATTTTCGAAATCCGCCCCACATTAGACCCCAAACCCCGCAACGATCTATCTCCGTAGCTCGATATACTATTTTGTCATACTTGGCGAGACTATCAGTGTGACTAGGAGGCGTCTGTGAACTCGCCGGGACGGAACATGTTGGCAATTTCCTCGATTGACATGTGATTTAGCAGAATTGGTTGGAAAGGAACTTCTACTATTTGTCTGCTTTATACTGGAGGGAGTATGCCCTTTACAATATGAGTAGCTACGATAGTCAATCACACCTGATGGACCAAACCAGCAGCTCGTGAATGCAAGGTCAATTTCCGTGGTCGATGTCCGTAATGAAACGTGAGCACTGTGAAGCACGGAACAAGCCAGGGATGATGACACTGCGAGTATGAATCGTGACGTATAAAGAATTATGCTTAGATTTTAAGTATATATAAATCACCTCTCCGTGTATCCGCCGTCCACCATGAGTGCAGTTCCCGTCACAAACGAGCTTCGTCCGCCCGCAAGGTAGACAACGCCATCCGCAATCTCCTGCGGCTGTCCCACGCGCATCATGGGCACCGCCGTCATTACCCGCTCCTCCATGGCCTTGAAGACGCCAGGATTCTTGGTCGTCAAGGGCGTCTCGGTGTATCCAGGGCAGACGGCGTTGATCCGCAGACCGTCCTTGGCATAGTCCTCTGAAGCCGATCTCATCAGGCCGAGAACACCCGCTTTCGATGCGGCGTACGCCGTCGACAGCGGGATGCCGGCGACGGACTGAATGGAGCCAAAGAGCACAATGGAGCCCCTCTGCACGGGCCGGCCATCGATGGACGAAAGGATCGGCTCCTGCTTCAGCATGATCTGGGCGGCCGCCTTGAGGATGAAGAGCGAGCCCGTGAGGTTGATGTCGAGAATGCGCTGCCAGTCGCTGGCGTGGGCAAAGGCCGCGCCGCCCTCGTGCTTCATAGCGATGCCGGCGGCGTTGGCGACGTAGTCCAGCCGCCCAAACTCGGCGGCCACGGCCTGCACGGCCTGGACCACCGAATCCTCCTTGGACACGTCCACTTGGTGCACCACGACGCGGCATGGCTTGCCGCCCGACGATGTGTACTGCTTGGCTTCGATTTCGGCCTTGACCGTGGCTAGAGCTTCAGGGTTGACGTCGAACAGCGCCACGCCGGCTGCGCCGTCTCGGGCAAATGTGTGGGCGCAGGCTCTGCCAATGCCTGATGCGCCACCTGTAACCAAGGCAAAGCCGGGGACATCCATGACTGGAAGATATTTCAAGTATAGGGTAGGGATAGAGAATGTTTTCTAATGTTGATAGAAGTCTCTGAAACTGTGTTTCGTAGCAAGGCCAAGTGGTGATAGTTACAAGAATATGCTCATGATGATCAAACTATAGTCATGGCCATTCAGCTATAAATCGAACTTCTCTCCCCATAATTTCATGTATCGAATGACTATAAGGAAACCAATTTGTAGGTTGATTCGCGTCTATCAAGCCCATCTATGTGGGGTCGGCGGGTATACTGGCTATCGGCCACTTATCGGCTCGTCAAATCCAGAAAGTTTCCCATTATAGCGCGAAGTGGCGCCTGCATGACTTCTTATCACCCGACAGCTGACAGAAATAGCGCAAGGCTCCAAGTGGAATAAGTAGGCGGGAAAATGGATCTTGCTCATAGCTTTCCCCGCGTTTTCTCTTAATGTTTACCTTGAGTAGGGAAACAAGTGCGATGTTGGAAAAGTGGATAGTTTTATGGATTATTGAATTGACCATTCTACCATTATTCTGTTCACGGAGCAGCAAGAAAGGTGATTATGTTATACGCACGAAGCACGTCCTATAGGCAGTTGTATTATCGTGTGCTCTCCAGCTTAGTTGAATCATCTAATAGTCGTGCAAAAATGCAACGATATGTCGAGCTTAGGAAGCAACTATCTTCTTTACTGTCTGAATGAACCCCTTGCTCTTTGCTCTACTCAATTCCTCCTCCTGGAACATTAGAGCATCCGCCTCAATTACGTCCAAACCTGTGGTCAAATCCACATCTGCTGGGTTGTACATCCAAGCATCCTTTCGTCCGACAGTAAACTTGTGGACAAACCAGATGATGAAGAAAATGGGCAACCCAATATAGGCTGAGAAGAAGCCACCAGTCGACCAATGGCCCGGGAAAAAATTTGTGAAGCCATTGAGTAGACACAGGATAGCAAATATAATCATGCACACCCATGCTGCCCATGGTTGAATACGAGACTGATATGGTGGCTTGATGCCCTGGACCTTGCAAGCTTTGCGGAACCGGATAAAGGTGATGCAGCAGAGCACCCATGAAGTGTAGCCGGTTGTGTTGGTGATATTTATGAACCAGTTGAATACAGTTCCTGCCTCCGAGGAGCATGACATGTATGCCAGAAGCATAAACAGACTGGCTGTAAGAACAGAATAGATCGGAACTCCCCATCTGTTGCACCTGGCAAAGATCTTGGGTGCATCTCCAGAGACTGCTAGAGAGTAGAGCGACCGACTCGACATATACAGATACGAGTTTCCAGAAGACCAGGCACTTGTAAGGATGCCAGCGTTGACGACAGATGGGAGACCCTCAATGCCCGCGTTTTTGATGGCAATGACCCAAGGAGACGAGTTGGCATTCCCGGCACCAGATACCAGACCTGGCGAATTGGAGGCGCAAATAGCACCCATGGCAATCGCACCCAAAACGTAGAAGAAGATCAGGCGCCAGAAAAACTGCCTTGCAGCGATTGGCAGGTTCTTTCGAGGATTTCGCATTTCTCCAGATGTGACAATCACCAGCTCAGGTCCAAAGTAGAAGGAGAAACCGCATAGGATCCAGACATAGATGAAGGCCACAAAGCGGCCCCTGGCTCCCGGGAGGATATATTCGTTGATGGCCCCTGGGTTATCCCAGTACCGAAAGCCAAGACGTTCGTGGCCAGGTCCACCGCCGCACATCAGCACCAAGGACAAAATCAAAAGTCCGAGGATCAAGAAAACCTTGATGCTAGCGAACCAGAATTCGGCCTCGGCATAGACGCCCACGGGGAACACGTTGAGTGCGATAATAACAGCCACCATAATTGTTATCAGAATGGCCACGTGTACTTTGTTTGGCCAATAGTCGATAATAATCGTGCCGGCAACGACTTCGTAGGCTGCAATGACACCAAAGGCGTAAAAGTATAGATATCCTTGCGCTACGCCTAGGGATTTGGACACATATCGGCCGCAAAACATCGACATAGAAGAACCGGGCACCGGGAGATATGTGCCAATCTGAAAGTGATGAAGTCAGTGGTCTTGTGTTCACTGAGTCCTGGTTGGTAGAACAATGGAGGGGGGAATTTGCATGATTAGCTTCGCACTCACCTCGATTACAGCAGTAACAATACCATAAACCATCAGAGACAATAGCAGATATGAAATGAGCAGGAGTGCCGGTCCTCCAGCGGCGAGAGCTTGACCCGATGCAACAAAAAGAGAAGTTCCGACACTGCCGCCGATTGCAATCATGTGGGCATGTCGAGACTTGATCGCTCTCTTTGTTCCATGAGCGGAGGCTTCGAGGATCTGACCGTCGCAAGAACTTTGGACCTGGGTGAGGTCTGCCTTCTTTTCGACATCTTTACTGTCAGGGCTTGAGTAGCCCATTTCAGGAGAGACTGCCATGGTGGTGGAGCACAACGAATAGACAAATTGAGACTACTGAATTGAAGCTGTCATCAAGTCTGACAGAAGAGATGTGGAGGTTCTCGAGGGTCGACTTGAAACTCGACACGGGCCTTGATTTATAACTAAACTACTACACCCATCCATCCGACAGCCACAATCTATACCTTCTTGGAGTCATGCCTGTTATCTCTCCCTCTGCTGATTTCCGGGCGGGCGCGTGACGTAAAGCTGGCTATTCCCTCTCGATGCTCACTGGGACTTAGTCTTGGTTTGATACCTGGGTATCAGACGGCCCAGGGGGACATACTTTGGCCGAGGCGAAGCCTTCACCTTGTCCCTGCCACTGGTCATGCAAGTCCACCAAACGGATGATAAGAACCGGCGTAATTTGGATGCTTGGGACCGAACTAAAAGACCGAATGAAACTGGGGAAGCCTGGACCCCGGACTGCCAGGTACACTAGTCAGATCAGAAAGAGATTATGTATCGTAATAGTCATTCGTACTACGTACTTCAAGATCGGTAGGTGTCGAGCAGCCAATGATGTCCCAAGCCCGGGAATCTGATAGTTGAGGTTGTCGATCCATGAGGAAGTTGTCCCCAAAGCTAGACCTGAAATGGTTAGTTCACCTTATCAGCGCCCTGTGGAAGCTTGCCTCTTTCGTTTTCTCCATTCTCTCCACTGCCACTTGATCATCCATCACCCGATCACTATCGCTGGCTGATGGGACATCATGGATCTTGTTGTAGATAGTCGTCGTAGGTAAAGATAACTCTCTAGAGATGCAACTTCACACAGCCGACGAGTCATGGCAGCACCTGGCACCATCGCGGCTCGATCATTTGGAGGCTGCGATACAGTAAGTAAACAGAAGTTGTACTCTGCATTACCTCAATCTTTGTTTTATCATCACGGCCGGCAAATCTCAGAGTAATTATATGAGAACGAAACTAACTTTTACCAGTGTCGCAGTCGAAGGGTAAAGTGTGATGAGACAAGACCCACCTGCCTCCTATGCTCAACCACTGGCTTAACCTGCCGGGGGTACGGGAAAAATATCTTCTTCACGCCCGTAGATGGTGGCGGCGAACTTTATGGGGAAGACTTCCGCTTCCGGCGATTATTGTTCACCGAGAGTGAGCGCCAGGAAATGAGCCATTGGCTCACCTCAAGCGTGTCGCCACGGTCGGTCAGCAAGCGACTATCAGCTCTGGATGAACAATGCGAGGATGTCTCCCCAGACCAGTGCATGGAAGTTCAGCATGGGCCCTTCGGAGTTTTCAGGGGCCCCAAGATTACCGAGAAGCGAGCTGCCTCTGCAGAGTCTGGAGGCGAGCTCGACTGGTGCCGCAACATCAGCTTGCCGGATCATGATAACGAACATGATAACGTCCAACAGCCCGTGGATCAGGATGATGCGCAAAATTGCCAATGGTCACCTTCACTGATTGCTGCCATCCTCGATGACCCATTACAATTCTCGTCGCCTCCTGAGCCTGACCATTGCAATATGGCCACTGAGATCGACGAGACCGATGCCATTGCCGATGCCGAATGCGAAGCCCCCGCGATGTTGGACCTGTCGGAAACGGTCCTGTGTCTGACCGAGGGTACCGCGCAGGAATCCCCATCGTCCGTAACGAGCGATAGCTATCTGGGCTACATGCTAAACAATGATGTGGGCACGGTCGAAAGAGCAAGTCACATGTCCATTGTACCGACCGTTTCCATGCCCAGCGACGCCGTATTCCTCCTCAAGCATTACGTTTCAACCGTTGTCAACTTTGTCACGCCTTTTGGCCATGCAAAGACTCCATGGCATACGCTGTTCATCCCACACGTAAAGACCTGCCTGGCGGCACTGACCATGGGTGAGCACCTGAGTCACGCCAGCTCCGCTGTCTTCTTTGGCACGCTGGCCATCAGTGCGTCGAGCCTTGGCAGGAAGATGCAATCACATTCGTCTCTGTGGCTCGAGCGGTCCAAGTTGTATGAGCGACAGGCTCGTGAACATTGTCGAGCCACGCTAGCAAGTGCTTATCACGTACCAAAAGCTGCCAAGTACAAGACCATATTAATGGCACTCTTGACCCTGGTTCACCTTTACACTGTCACTGGGCGGCGAGCAAGCGTCGATTTCTACTTTGTTGAAACAGAGAAGTTTATCCGTTTGAAAGGCCTCAATCGCAAAAAGTCACGCAAGGTACGACTTCTTCACCACTGCTATGTATTCCAGCGGCTGTTCTACGAGAGCCTCTGCATCGGAAAGACAAGCTCACACCGACAAGAAGTGCAAAAGGCAATAGAGTCTAGTGAGCTCATCATCTACAGCCAAGATAGCCCTTCATTTCCGGCCTTATCCAATTGGCGCGATCCTACTCAGCAGACGCTTCATATCAAAACACAAGAGGAAGGAGAAAATGATCTTCATTTAGAGCATCCCGGCGTTTGGCCTGCGACACTCTATCCTGAAATTTATGGTGTACCAGAAGGATTGGTCTTCTTCCTGTCATGTGCCATTCGTCTTGGAAACGAAAAGGATGCCATGGAGCAGGGCCTGGGTCCCTCTACTTCTAATACGCGCGACTTCTTTCAGCGTGCAAGAACATTGGAGCGATGCATCAAGCAGTTCCCAGACTGGACCTCTGAGATGCGCGTCTCCGACGCCGAATTTTCAGGCGACGACAAGCTTTCCAACATGATCATCGCTGTCCGCAACGCGCTTGCCATTTACTTTTACCGAAGAATCTATGATATAGATGCCGATCTTCTACAGTCCAAGGTGCTGCAGGTACTCAATTCTCTTCGCCAGGTCGATTGCACGGGGGTTAACGGTCCAACGGGATCCTTGAGCCTCGTATGGCCCGGATTCATCGCGGCTTGTGAGGCTGAGAGTCCTCCCGTTCAGCAGGCGTTTTCAGAATGGTTCGAGAGCTGTGCGCGTAACAGCGGATTAGACACATTTTCCATCACTATTCGCACGATAAGAGAAGTGTGGGTTGCCAAATCTTCCCTGAGCGACACGGGTGCCTCTTGGATTGATTTGGCCAAGGGTAATACATACGCTGGATTGCACAATCTTCCATTATAGCGCCGGAACAATTGATTTCGTTGAGCCAATATGCGAATTGTGGTACCCAGTATATGACACGAGGCGACTATTATCGCGTGTAATGCGCGATTGAACAAAAGCTTTTCGTGGAGTGCAACACAGCCAAGTGTCGCCTCTCGATTACTTGCAATTTGACTGCTGCATTGAAATTCATGCTGTACTTATTACTTACCGCCGCATGCTGTTTGCACTTCCGTGATATTGTATTAGTCAAGATATACATGCCTTCTTCTTAAATAGAGAAATGGCCTTGGTTGCAATAATATTCCCCACCAGAATCAAAAATAGACCACTTCAGGCTGTTCTTACCTTCTAAGCCGTGGCCGAGTCGTCGCTTATCGTAACAATACAAGTTGTACAAAAGAGAAGGGTCCTTGGCGTCTTGCATCCCCCGCTGGCAAGTTAAGGATGAAGGATTGGGTCGATTAGATAGATCATATCTTGCGCAGCCAAAATCCACATTTGCCATATGGAGTGGGTGCGCTAAGTGTGCATACGCTGGGGGACAACTGCCCAAGATACCTAACCTAGTATGTATGTACTCAGCGGCGGTTGTGGGGCTTGGGTTTGCTTGCCTTCCTTGGAGCCGGCCACCGGATGGTCTTATCCGTATCTCGGAGTATACTCAGGTGCCCCAAGGCGTATACATTCCGTGCCCATACCCGTCGGTAGATATGCAAACTCGTGGCTCACGGTCTGCATTGGTATTATCATTCTCCTGTTTGACTTTGAGCTGACTGGTGATTTTCATCGCAGCAACCTGACTGTTTCACCACTACACCATGGCTAGTTTCGAAGGGAAAGTAGTAAGTATTCTCGTCGTCGGCTCTGCAGGACACATTTCTCCCGTCTGGCATCAAGCGTAGGAATCTCATAATAGGTGACAGATCGCCATCACGGGCGCCGCGTCAGGCATGGGCCTGGCCACGGCGCAACTACTCGCATCGCGGGGCGCCATCATCTCGCTGGCCGACATAAACGAGGAGGCCCTCAAGACGGCGACAGCATCTTTGCCCAAGCCCAGCGGCGGAACGACAGGCAAAGAGCACATTTA
Source organism: Neopestalotiopsis clavispora (assembly GCA_014621435.1). Classification (NCBI taxonomy): domain Eukaryota; kingdom Fungi; phylum Ascomycota; class Sordariomycetes; order Amphisphaeriales; family Sporocadaceae; genus Neopestalotiopsis; species Neopestalotiopsis clavispora. The sequence continues at coordinate 9,350 of JAANBA010000161.1, forward strand.
CACCGTGGTCGATGTGCGTCAGACGCAGTCGGTCGATGACTGGATCGCCGGGACGGTGGCCAAGCTCGGCGGCGTAGACGGCGCTGTCAACATGGCGGGCATCATCAAATCCGCCGTGCCGGTCGCCCAGTCGACGGACGAGGATTGGGATTCCACGTTTGCCGTCAATGCCAAGGGCGTTTATGCTTGTATACGGGTAAGAAAGCCATCGATTAATTACTGAACCTGGCTGGAGATTACGAACAGACAGAAAATCTATGATGCTGACATTCACTTACAAACAGGCTCAAATCAAGGCTATGAAGCCAGGAGGTAGTATTGTAAGAACGCCAATATTGATTCCAACATTTTGTTGAGAAAGATTCTGACATGACACCCAGGTATCTGCCGCCAGCGTCTTTGGCCAATTCGGCGCCCCGGGCAACGCGGCATACTGCGCGAGCAAGGCCGCCGTGATTGCCTTGACAAGGACGGCCGCGAAAGAGAACCAGGAGATCAGGATCAATTGCGTATCTCCAGGTAAGTAAAAACGCTGCTGCAATTGCTTTCTTCTGCGACCTGCGACATACAATTCGGCTGTTTGGCTCGAATCGCTGACTGTAGGGTACCAATGTAGGTTCCATCAGGACACCACTGTCCGAAGGCGAAAACCCAGAGCACGTCAAAGCCAGTCTCCAGCATACAGCGCAGAAGCGGAGGGCGGAGCCTATTGAAGTGGCACGGGTAATTGCCTTTTTGCTTAGCGATGAGGCTTCGTTTGTGACGGGGGCTGTTTACAATGTCGATGGAGGTTGGGTTTGCTAGATTAAATATCGGATCGTACATTAATGAGGTATGAAGCTTTTGCATTACTACATGAAATGTCTTAGCATTGTTCATGTCAATATTCAAATTCGATCTTGAATTATCCTACATTTGATCCCGTCCATTTCAAGTATCCCAGTGCTGAATCGATTACGCCATTCTCCATTGCCAAAATGCAGGGTCCAAATAAAAGCAACACAGAGTCCAAACAAGTACACAGCAGAACCGCATTATCTGGGCTCATCAAAATCCCACCCTCGGAGCAAGGCGCAACTGCGATCTCAAGAACTCGGTGAGACCCTTCTCGATGCTAGCCGACACGGCCGCAAAGATGAGCATGTTGGAATTCGTCGGCGGCGGGGAGTAGTGCATATCGGGCAGCACCTCGAGCTCCTGGATATCCACCTGGGCCAGCTCGCCCACCCAATCGAGGCTCTCATGCTTGAGGTCGGCCAGGAGCTGCAGGTCCCGGGCCGAAAACTCCTTGGGCCCGGTCCAGTCCTTGCTGGGCCGGCCGCCCTGCACGACCAGCCGCAGCTTCTTGACCACGCACGCCTCGGATAGATATCTGCACAGGCTCCGCCACTCGCTCCGGTCGTTTTCGAAAATGGGCAAAGGTCCGCGCTTGCACAGCGATAGCTCCTGGATGAGCTGGCGGCTGCCCGGTGACAGGTCGCTCAGGAAGGGCTGGACCGCCTCGATGTCGACGCCAAAGTCAAACGAGTGCCGGGAGTAGACAATGTACGAGGTCTCCTCGTAGATCTTGCGGTTGACGCGCATGAGTGGCGCGCAAAAGTAGGCATCTTTGGTATCGAGGCAATAAGTTGCTTGATAGCACCGCCGCACTATGGAGTGGTCGAGCACGTGGTACTTTGTCCTCGCTCTGTCCTCTTCTTTCTTGGGTAATCTGTTGTATTCGATGCTGCGGATTTCTAAACGCTCATTGCCAGAATCGTCGAATAGGTAATCATAAATGAGACCGCGCACCTCGGCGGGAATCTCCATGAATGGTGAGCCGTGCATGGTGGGCAAGGTGTGTGATTGCTTCCAAAGCAGAGGGACGGGGATTCCACGAGTTGGCACGAACAATTTCGAATTGGTGTGCAACGAGAGGAGACATGCACAGAAGAATTGAAGAGGAAAAAGAAGAAGGGAATAATAATATCACAGGAAAAAGACAGATGAGTCAGTCTGCAAGGGCGCGTTGAGATATACCCTTTGACCAAGTTTAGTTGATTATGCCGGGAGCTAGTTGGCCGGGTCTCGATACGGCACAGCAAGCCAGTAGCTCTAGGTCAGTTGGTGTGTGTTATTAGTCGGGGCCTTCACATGCAGGTGCGCCTTTCGTGTGCCTGTCTGCTGTGTCCAGGCGGGTTCTCAATCATCTGGTCCATCTGGCCAACAAGGTACCCCTGCTTGATGGATCAATTGAGTGTGCTGTTGGGCAGTGGGATACTATCGCGGCTGCACTACATACATGAGATTCCACTCGAATGTAAACGACCCCTTTCCCTTCTCCTCTTGATCTGATCGTCAGATTGGCAATCGCTTGATGCTTGGCATGACTAGGTAATAAGCTTTGGGATCGTGCGTGGCTCGTTCAATACTCCCCCGGTAACTCGTCACACCAAGCAGAATAGAATGTACAGTAAGCATCGCAAGTCTATCGTCTTAGGCCGCCATCTCTTGAGCAGCAGAAATCCAGGCAAATTGCAATCAGTTGCTTTCCCCCTCTGGAACAAGCTCCGGCCGGAACAGACAGACCTGGGGTCCCCAAGACTTGGCCCCTCAATGGCCCGCAGAGACCCTGCTCTACAGTGGGGTCAGCCCTGTTTTCGGGGACCAGCTGATTTAGCACCTGAGCAGAAGCCCTGGAATTTCGTGATAATCCGCGATTGTTGTCGCGATTGCGAATGGCGAACTGTCTCATATGATCAAGAGACACTCAGTTCTATCAATTCATGTTTTGGCGGCGTTGAGTCTTTCTTTCTTGCGACGGGGCAAGAAACAAGCAAAATGTGAGACGATATCTTTGGTGCTCACTGCTGACCCTGTTGGTGCTTACCTGATCCACTATGGGCTGCGTCGCCCGCTGTCCGCGCCCCCTCCAGATGGGACCCGGGCGGACAACATTGAACTTTACCCAAAGAACCTGGCCAAAACAGATGGATCCTCAGCGGTGTTTTCCCATTTTAGATAAGCAGGCGAATTGCTGACTTGGCTGACTGTTCTCACCTACGAATCAAAGTTGCTGGCGCGTAAAAAATCGAGGAAATCTCCGTCTTCGTGAGATCCGCACCTTTCTTGTGCCGGGTGCTCACTCGGCGTTATTCCTCGGCACACCGTTCGTCCCTCAGCAAACTTTTGGCAGACCAGGAAGAGAGATGCAGCATGATGAGACCTGGTTGCAATTCAATCGGACCAAACCAAATGAGACCATTCAAGCACAGCACTCGCAAGGTGCGGCTTAGCTGGCAGCATCAGCCATCAAAAACGGCCGCATCGGCGCCAACGCCGCTGGTCAAATTAGATCCCCTGTACATCGCCGTTCCGTCTTAGCGCCGTGTCCGTTTCTAGAACTCCGGAAAAGATTCAGATTTTCGGAATGCTGATCCGGAATGAGCTGTTATTTTTGGCAATAGACATGTGGACATAGGATACATATGGACCATTGGGCTCACAGTGTCGATTGATCTACAATAATTATTATTTCTCCCTTGCTCTTCTTCTGAGATTATAGAGCTAGAGCTGCAACTCCAAGAAAAGCGCGTCAATGCTTCCTGGTGCTCAACCCACATGGTGACATTTCATCATGTCGCCAAATTATCGAGTCAGGCACACAATTCAAATCGCCCGACTTCGGCGATCGCACAATCATCTGTTTTACAGATGCCAAGTGGTTCTCGGCCGAAACCAGGCTCTCAATCGGGCAATTTTCCCATTTATGATGGCTCGTTTGCAGACTGTAGTGCTAACAACAGATCTGACTATGCTTGCCATTCCGACAATTCTTATCTAACGCCACATCCTCCTTGTAACTTGGCCTGAACTAGCCCAAATTCAATTGGAATTAAGTATAAGCGGTTTATCCACCATTGCACGATGAAATGAATTAATTGGGCTCGAACATGTGGTCGTAATGATCAATTATTAACTTCAATCATCTAACATACAAGAAGACTCTCCCTCATTTCCTTTATTGCTCCTTTAGCGACTCAACGTACTCCTTGACCAAATCTTCAGCATTCTTATCCCGGACAAGTCCCAGCCTGTCGGGTGTGCTGGGGTCAAAGTCCTGGGGCCAACTCCGGAGGATGCGCTCAATCTCTGGGTTCGTCTCCTCCTTGAGCAGCTTGAGCTTGTCGTCGCCGCCGTACTTGGCCAGCCCGTCCATGAGCTCCTGGACCGAGGCGGCGATGCCGGGGAAGTTGATGTGGCGAATGTGCTTGGGCAGCGCGTCGCCGGGCATGTTGAGCACGCGCACCAGGTTCTCAATGACGCCGCTGGGGGAGCAGATGTACGACTTGAAGGCGCGGTCCTGGAGGGGGAGTACGCAGACCTCGCCGTTGAGGGGCTCGCGGATCATGCCTGACAAGAAAGACGAAGCGGCGTTGCTGGGCTTTCCGGGGCGCACCACCAGGGTCGGGAACCGCACAATGACGGCGTCGATGAAGCCCTTGCGGTGCATGTCGTTGACGATGATCTCGGTCGAGTACTTGTGCGCGCCGTAGGTGCCCTCGGGCGTGGGGGTGACCGAGTCCGTGACCACGGCGGGCAGGGGCTGGCCGAAGACGGCCTGGGAGCTCGAGTAGACGACGCGCACGCCCGGGTTGGTCTGTCGCAGGGCCAGCAGCAGGTCCCGCACGCTCTCGACGTTGACCTTCATGGACAGGTCAAAGTTGGCCTCGGAGCCCGCCGACATGATGCCGTGGAAGATGAAGATGGCGTGCAGGGGCTGCGCCGTCTCCAGCAGCGTCTTGACGAAGCCGGCGTCGCAAATGTCGCCCTTGAGGCAGACGGCATTCTCTGGGTGCTTGACGCCCTTGGGGATCACGGGCTCGACAATGTCGGTCATGATCACCCTGTAGCCGTCATTGAGAAGTCTCTTGGAGAGCATGGGGCCAATGAGGCCACCAGCTCCCGTCACAATGATGTTCTTGGGTGCCATGCTTGAGCCAAGTATCTTTTAGACAGATGAAATATCTTATAATACTGGGGGTATCACTGAAGAATTGGTGATATATGACGGGACTTGACGATTGAGAGTTTTGAATAATTCTATCGTTTTCTTTTTTTACTTTGCCGGTGCAGGACAGGTCACTTACATACTTCCTGAACGCTACCCCAGTTCAATGTTGCGTCTATGGGAAATCGTGGGGTCAGTAGACTACTGGTCTCGTCTCGCGGGCAATCCCATGCGGAGAAGAAGGCGGGGTTAGCCTAAGTGTGGCCACTTTTTACTCGTCTCGAGGGAATGTTCGGCATCATTCCTCCCATGCGAGCCCATGTTTTGCATATTTTCCCAGCTGCAAGGTCAAGAATCTCGCTCGAATTAGCGAATCTGTCTCGCAAGTGCTCGGTCACCGGTGCGAATATCCAAGGCTAGCAATCGGTTTAGTTCCACCCATCGTCGCAAGTGTGCCGTTCATCGGGATCTCGGGTCGTGTGATGGTTGTTTAGAGTTCCTGTACCTAGCTTGATATTATATAATGCCTACATGTGTATCCTGGTTTCGTGACGAAATGAATCCAGCTAGTATGCTAGATTTAGACTTATTCCTGTGTTCTACCTATACGTTAACTTGCAAGCATTCAGGAGGTGCTTCTTCGCTGAAAATGTCTCAAGCGTTGAGTCGCGATGGTTTGCCTACTACACACAAAACTTAACTCATTATGGTGGAAGTACCTCTGGTCTGATCAAAACATTATAGTGATCATGAGCCGAGCAATTGAACTTGGTCCGGATAGAAGACCGGAGGCGGCGGCGAGAAGTCCGGATCGGAGAAAAGGTGGGGATACGGTATCTTGGATGGAGCTCCTACGGAAGCAGGCCCTTCTTTATTACGATGGAATGTCCATTCAATCTACCTCGGAACTCAATGGTTTTGCGCAAATCTTTGGCGATTCGGTGCCTGAATTATAAATGCTAGCATACCACGGTTGAGTGGTAATTGTCAAATTGCCACATGGCATTTGGGTTCGTTGCTAAAAGCGTCGCAAAAGTTTCCCGCGTCTCGAGCTTCACTATCTGCGACTGGCGCGTTCACCAAATCTAAAGTTCTCACTTCGGAAAAAGTGACGAACCGAAACAGAATATTCTGCCTGAAGTCATGGACACTGAGAGTGGTGGACTATCAATTACAGGAAGACGTACATCTCTCATCTGACCTCCGTTGTTGTCTTTTGTCTGGCTGCGCAATCCATTTTGGGATTTGCAGGAGCGACAATGCCTTAGCGAGGACTGTACTCTGTACCTCAACAGCGATCATGGCAGCCATCTTCCCACGCGGAGTTCATCAGGAGGCAGAATCGCTTCAAACAACTCGCGCGAGTGCAAGAGATGATGGACTCTCGATGCATGTTCTGTCTTATAGCAATGTTGCTCATGGCAAGTTACTTGTATTCGGGTAGCTTCGGAAACGCGTCGGAGTCGAGACAGCTGCGAGTTACGGCGCGGGCTTGTGGTTGACTCATGCGTCTGACACCACTAGGCCCGAGTATCTCCGGCGCTCTGGCCTGGCAAACAGCTGAGGCCGAACCAATCCGCATCGCAAAGACGCAAAATCGGATAATCCGTCACTGCGAGAGGAGGCAATTCAAATTCTACGAGCCCCGGAAGGATCGCAAAAGTGGATTGGCTCATCACCATGGTTCTCCTCATTGCTGACAGCGCTACATTCATGATTAGCTACCCCGCCAAGCGCCGGCCCGGTGCTATACCGTGACTCTTCCAGTCCTGCAAATACAACATTTAAACCGAGTATACGGAACCCGTTGTCAATTGATCTGACATGATCAACGGACAAATTCAATTGTCCGCTCTGGAAGGTGTCATAGACGTATGACCTGGCTACTAAACAATTGATCTGATCCTTCGCTTGACTGCATCATCTGTCAGTCTCCACTATTGAGGAACGTGGTTTTCTACCAAGATCTATTTAAAGAAGCACAAGGTCTCGAGGGCTCAAAATATCTAGAATTGGCATTATACGTTAATCCAAATCCTGTAACCATGACGAAAGACATTATGGACCACCCGGTCGTCCACCTACTAAAGTCGCTCATGTCCATTGTCAGCACGAGCGAGCTCGAGCACGGCATTGGCGTCTTCCTGGAAGAGCACCTACACGGCCTTGGCTACACCGTAGAGCGCATCCCCATTGCGCCGGGATCGACGCGCCACAATGTATACGCCTACCTCGGCTCGGCCCGCCAGACGCGCGTGCTACTCACCGCGCACATGGACACGGTGCCCCCGCACATCCCGCTGACGGTCACCGGCGACATTATTCGGGGCAGGGGATCTTCGGATGATCTAGGTCCGCTGGCGGCGCAGATCTTGGCGGCGGAGGAGTTGCGACGTGAGGGCAAGATCCGCGATGAAGGAGACATTGGCTTGCTCTTCGTGGTCGGCGAGGAGAATGGTGGGCACGGCATGATTGCCGCAAACGACATGGGATTGACCTGGGAGTCGGGCATCTTTGCTGAACCGACAGAAAGCAAACTTGCCAAAGGCCACAAGGGTCAAGTCGCCTTTGAGGTGATTGCTAAAGGCGTCGCGTGGTAAGTCATTTTCTCCCAAGTGAATGCGACCGTGTACTTGAATCAGCGCGTGCTAATCCGGCATCTCGAAGTCACTCGGGGTATCCTCATCTCGGCAAGAGTGCGACGACAGCTCTTCTCAATGTCTTGAACGACCTCTCTGCAGCAACGTGGCCTGAATCCGATCTGCTCGGTCCGTCAACTTTCAACATTGGAACGCTCGAGGGCGGCGAGAAGCACAATATTGTCGCCCCGTCGGCCAAGGCGCTATGCGAGGTCCGCATGGTTTCTGACCTCCCCGGCATCAAGGCCAAGGTTGCCGACATTGTCTCGCAGCACCCCGATGTGGAGCTAAAGTTTGTGTTCGAGTACCCCGAGGCGCTGCTGGACTGGGAGATTGACGGGTTCGACGCTGCTCCCGTTGCCTTTGGAACGGACGTGCCTCGACTCAAGGCCGAATACTGCGGTAACCGAGTACTCTTTGGCCCCGGATCAATCCTCGTCGCACATGGGCCGGATGAGTACATTCGCGTGCCCGAGCTGATTGACAGCATATCCTCTTACAAGAAGCTCGTACTTCATTTCCTCCAATAATAGCATCAGTGTTCATTTAATTCATTCCGTTTTAGCGCCATCTCGAATACTACCGAGTCCCTGACTTGGCAACAGTCTTATAAACTAGAATGGCCTACCAAGTCGGTTCACGACGTAATTCGGATGTTTGCGCCAGTACTCAACCCTCTTAAAAGCCTCCTGACTCCAATGCTATCAGACTCGCAAGGCGATATCGGGTATCTGAAGAATATAGGATATCTCAACATATTTCCTGAAATATCAGGTTCGAAATAGCTCAGTAGGTTGGCTTGGAAATGATAGAAGTTAAGCGACATGTAGAACATTCTCAAATCAATTGAGGTCATTTGTACCAAGTGAATTACTAGATAGATAAAGTCATGGCTTGCGATCCATATTGACGGTGATGAAAATTCATATAGTCTTAAAATAAAGGAGCGAAATGTTTGTACGTCGCTTGGACTGGCGCGACAACCTCGTTGAAGAAATCAAGTCGGAAAGACTGGCGGTCCAATTTGTGTGTCTCACGCCGGCCCGGAAAGTCCCCTCGAATGCATCGCTGAGCAGCATAGCCATATATAAGACCCACTGAGTCATAGACTCTTTGAACCAACTCATCTGCAATCTCGATATCATCAGGTACTGGTTGGTTGGCCGACCTCTGTGACAAACTCGTGGCTTTTAGCGATTGAAAAGAAGAAGCTAGGCAAAGCTCGATGAGCAGAATTCCCAAGGCAAAGAGAGTTTTGTTAATGGTTCTCTCCGTTTGGAATGTCGGCAATGGTTGTTTTCCAAGAGGTGACGTTGACTTGTCATGGCTTCCAGGCCAGCCTATAGCAGGCAACTGTGGTGCAGAGCCGTTGTTTGACGATTTGGTAAAAACGGAGATATCTTCAATCCAATCCCAGTCAGGAGCGAGCCAAGCAGTCTCTGCTAGATAGAGCACACCCCAACATAACCCAGCAGACATGGCGAGCCGATCTGCCAAGGAAGCGCGTGGCGTGCGACCTCTCAAATAGTCCATTCGCTTGCTGTTGGAATAGAGGCTCTTAAATTCGACCGAGATTTCCCGTAGGGGATCCAACTGCTCATGTTTGATGAATATATAGCCGTTGCTCTCCGACGAGCCCAGAATAAATTGGCTGTCTGAAGTAGTTCCGGTGATGAGTGAGCACATGCTTTCAATCTTTTGGTGCGCGACTATCGTCTTCTCTGCAGGTGGAACTATCAATGAATTAATTGTGATTCACACTCTTGTAGGGATTCCATCTATCATTGTGTCGTACCCACGAAGGTCGCCTTCGGCGGCGTAGATTTCTTCTTTCTCAAGGCAGACATGAAGCGACGACCAATACCCTTCGATCCCTTCGCGCGTGGTGAATTTGCTGTCAATAGACTCGCACTGGAACGCGAATGAGCTGCTGGGGCAGTCGGCTCGTCATCGTGGACCTCGACAACAAAGCTGTACCAAATTAGCGAACTGTCGGGCTGACACTGCCCGGGTGTCATGGCGATCGGTAGCATATCGAGCTGCGGACGATCCGTTTCATGCCATAAAAGCTTCAAATTCCCCTGGTGACGGTGATCGATATCATTGCACTTCATCGCATTGTGGACCGCGTCGAACATGATTTGAACATTTTCTCTTGTCTTATCGCATTGATCGATATCGAAGGCGTTCTTGACTGACAAAAGAGTGGGCGTCTGTACGCTCGATTGCGGATTCGCTTCTGATGTCTCAAGACACCTTGCCAGCACGTTATTCCAATGTTGAAGCTGTTCCGCAAATGTCCAGGTCTTCATGTGGCTAATGCTTCTCTTGACACGTCGCCACTCGTAGCCGGCCCGATCGGTGGTATCGTTTCGCCATTCAGGCTTGAATTGTCAGCAAGTACAGTCGCAAAGTATGATTCCCAAGGAGTTCTCACCTTGCCGTTGGAGTCGAGTTCTAGCTTGCGCATCATCTGCGCTGTGATTGTGTCCATCTGACGTATAATGCTTAGGTACTGTTGGTAATCATCTGGGAATCGCTTTCTCATCTGTGTTCCCAGGTTCTGTTGGGTGGGATCCGCGAGGTTGATGCCTTTGAGTGTTATCCTCAATTGCTGATCCTGGGCAAAGACCTGCAATCTGATGTCCTCCAGGGTGCTATGGTAGTGCCAATAGTTACTGGACATCTTCGCTATGGTGTCGTAGCTTTCGATTGCGGTCACAACGAGCGGCAAAGCGCCCAAAACCAATCCAGCGACTTCCATGATGCTTGGTTGTCCCGTGACATACAATGGGTGCGTCTTATTTCGAAAGAATGTATTTACCAGACTCTCGAATCTTTGGATTGAAGGCGGTAAGCGCCCAACCGTGGCCGCAAGGCTCTGGCTGTCTACCTACGTACCTGATAGGTGCGCACTGCATATGTACGAGCATATGTGCGCATTTGACAGGGATCTTTGACGATTCCCCGCTCGCAACACGCATTCTGAGGAACGAAACGGCTGTACTGACTTCAATCACGAAATATTCTCATCAAGCATCATCTCGCAAAATCAGTCCATCTCATTGATCATGGATCCAGTCAGTGATGGGGACGAGAATACTCCAAGTGCACCGCTGCAAACGCTGCATGGATTAGTGTTAGCGTCTCTTAACGCTTTCAGACTGCTACTTGAAGTGCTAGACAGAAATGCAAACAACAGCTCAAGACCTGCGAACAACGAAAGAACGCAGATATGGGAATTGTACAGTCGCCTAAGACTTTGGGCAGAGGAGTCGAACGCCAACAGTCTGCCAGAGGAGCAACAATCACTTGACGAGCTCCTTGGATCGACCCACGACGTTCGCAAAGCCCTTTTCGACATCTTCATCGAGATGCAGAATCTACTTCGCATGGGTATGCTTTTCTACCATGAATCTTGGGCTAAAGTTTTTCTGATCATAGTTTATAGCGTTAGATATTGCTGACCAAAACGAGGATGTCGACCTGGAGAGCTCAATCGCTGGATTGAGCAGTTCCGAAGGAACAATGTCGAGTATCCCTCCCAATCTTGAGTCACCAACGAGCAAGGCTGAGACGCGGATGTCGAAATTCGCGCTTGTCATCTCCCACATTACCTCTAAGGTCGGACTGTTGTTTCAGATGTCCAATGTGATACGGAGACTGCAACCTCGTCAGGCAGACCTTGAGACTGCTCAGAGCTTAGAGGGCCCAAAATTGCAACTTGAACAATCCGAACAAGAAGAGAATGTTCCTTCCGACCAGGTCCACATCAAAATCGAACCTGGGTCTTCAAAGGAGCCAGCTGAGGCAGTGAAAGCGGGTCAAAGCCATTTTGCACAAAGACTGTCGCACAACAAGACAAACCCGAAGAGACTATCCAATTCTATGGAAGAACGACAACGTATAATGCTACAGTGCGTACTCTTTCCAGCGTTGTGGTGGCTAGTCGGTACCCTGTTTAACCTATACCTCGCAGATTCGATTCTAGCTTGATCTGTACGACTGAACACCGTCCAATGAAAGACTGGCCAGGCCTTGTCATGCAAGGGTTGGACTCTTCTCTCAATAGAAGACGGGAGACGCCAGTCATACAGGCTTTTTATAGGAAATTGATGCCTTTACGCGATAGTGATTGGATAGGACTTTGGGCAGATACGGAGAGCACAGTGTCTGGCGAAGTGCCTGAGCGACTTCAGATCAACTCTCTTTTCATCTATCAGGAGTTGCAGCAGATTACTGATATTCAGTTCGATGTGTTAATCCTACGGTGAGGTCTTCGGTGCTATCTCCTAGCTATAAAAGCTAACACCTGAACAGAATGGGTCCACCATACAAGGTAGAGAGTTCTAGACTCATGGTGGTATCACTTTTGACTAACTGACTCAACAGCTTCTGATACATCATCTGACAGACATAGAAACTCGTCTGAAGACTTTGCAACAATCTCGAGAAGAAATGAATGCAGTCCACAGGAGCAATCGCACTCAGAACCCTGGAAAAGCTCCTGAGTCGAACTCGACTCAAGCGCAGAGGTGGCCGAAGCATGAAGCGAGCAATTTAAACGTACAGATGGAGACAACTTTCACAACTATAGCCCACCTGGAATGTCTTCTGCAATTCATTCGCTCGGACCTGGCACCCCTTGTCGAGCTGCATGAAGGAATCAAGAATGTGACGTTAACGCACATCACCTTCGATAACATCTGGCATTTGATCAAGCCAGGTGAACTGCTGGTGTCGAATCGCGAAGAGAAAATTCAGCTGGTACGAGCATATGCGGTCACCGGTGGCCAGCGACGCATACGGAACCGGACAGTCGAGGAAGCCCTCCCCGGACAAGCGCGCGGTATGATAACGGCGACCCCAACTCCTTTCCAGGGTAACGACGATTCCGATGAAGAATATGCGGAGTCTCGAATAGATGCTACGAGCGGCGTTGGTACCTGGGCACCACTGCGAGTTGATTCATATATTATGTGCTCGAACGGACAGAAGATAGGCCCAGTCGAAGTGCCCCAAAAGATCAAACATTTCACGGGGTATAAGAAGATAACAGACCTCGAAGTGTACCCGCTTTCCTTCCATGAGGATAGCGTAGGCCTCTTACAGCAGATGCGAGACCGAGGACTTCGGTACATCGAGGCTTTGGGTCATAAGAACTATGAGGGCCTCGGGCAGCTCCTGTCTGAAGAGACGAGATATGAGGACATTTATGGCGATGTCTTTGTAGACCCTGAGGCTTTCTACCAGGCCAACCCATCTCAGCGACCACGCCTCGGTCGTCTTCGAAAAAGCCGGTCTGACCCAAGCGAGGCGACCGAGACTATCTTTAACCAAATGAGTTCGCTGGTGGGCGATGAAGTAGATAGCAGGCTCTCTGAAGAGTATATGGCATCCGCTCAGAATAGGCTTACGCCGATCAAAATCGAAGATTTTGATTCTGGTGATGTGGAAAATGTCGCGATGCTGCCGCAAGTCGTAGTTGGCTACAGGTTTCGTGCGCGCAAATGGTGTAAGTTCTTCTGTCGGCTTCCAGACTCCATGGAAAGCCAGAGCGCCTGGACACTTGTGGGCCTCATCTCAAGCTGATTATCATACAGTTCTCCTTGGTACAGATAAAATGTCAAACATCGATCACAAGCGGGGAGAACGAGCCTTTGACGAACTCGTCCTACCGAGCTCATATAAGAATATCATCATTTCCCAAGTCAAGAATCATTCTTCACAACGCCATTTGCAACGACGAGCCATTGCTTCACAAAATGTCTTCAGTAACCAGACAGGTTTTGTGCAGGGAAGAGCTGGAGGTCTAGTATTCCTATTGCATGGTCCCCCAGGAACAGGGAAAACGAGCACCACCGAAGCTGTGGCGGCTTACAGCGGTCGAGCTTTATACACTATCACGCCCCGTGATGTTGGTACTGACGCGGAGTCAGTTGACAAGCGCCTTCGTGAGCACACTGACAGAGCAGAGAAGTGGGGTTGTATACTGGTCATTGACGAAGCCGACATATTTCTGGAGCAACGTAGCTTGAATAACATCACGGGAAACGCGATCGTAACCGGTATGTTAAAGTAAACCTCGGGATTCCTGTCCAGGAAACGTTGCATCATACTAACGATACTAGTTTTGTTACGTGAACTTGAATACTATTCGGGAATCATGTTTATGACCACGAATCGAGTGGGAGTTATCGACGAGGCATTTCGGTCCAGAATACACTTCAGCTTATATTACCCCTCACTGGACAAAGATGCGTCGATCCAAATATGGCAGTATCTCCTCCGTCGAATCAAACGATGCAACGAGTACGAAAACCCCAAAATCGAATTCCATGAGAACCAGCTGCTAGAATTCGCAACGGTTATGTTCGATCGGGAGCCTTTAGCACGATGGAATGGTCGACAAATTCATAACGCTTTTCAGACTGCACTTGTCCTGGCGAGATACGAAGCAGACCAGGACGATCAACATGAAATTGTGCACCTGGATGAAAAGCATTTCGAAGTAGTTGCCAAGACGAGCGCCGAATTCGATTCCTACCTACAAAAGTTGTATGGACGAGAGGCAACCGTCAGAGCGCATGAGAATTTTTGGCGTTTCGATCCCGATGACTAACCGTCGTTGAATACCAGACTTCGCGTTCAACCTTATGCTCGGGGTGCTGAGGAGTCAATTTTGCAGACACAGTTTCCGGAGGCAACCTCACGACCATACTATCCTCAATCGTAGCCCACGCCTCACGACCGCTTTGTCGGGCAGCGACAATACCTACAATCAGGCCATGACAAACGGCCATCACAGTAAGTCCAACATAGGTATCCTGAGGATCTCCACCAGGCCTCGCCGACACCACCAGGCTCGGTGTCTTACCAGAGCCCGGGCCCGGCCCCTTATGACATTCGAGAATAGTGATTCAGACTCGGCAGCAACTTCAAGACAATACTTCTTGATGTTAATGCATTTGACAGATTCTCACCAAAGGCATGTTTGCAAATTTTCGAGAGAACGTAATCTCAGCCAGGTTCAATTTGAACCGTAGGGCATATGACTGGATGATGAGTTTCTAGATATGTTCGATTCGAGGTCCATCGCAACAAAATTCACAAAATTATGATGAGGCTAGTGCACAGTGGTTTTGAGATTACTATGATGGCCGTTATTGTGCCCGGCATCAGCTCGAAGAAATCTCCGCAGCCGGCTTTTACCTGTATCAGAATCAAACCGGCATATTGGCATTTGCCGAGTACTACATGAGTGCCGTCAAATCTGCCGCTCTCCAACTGCTATAGATGGAAACCGTTGTTTGGTGGTTCAATTCACCCGCCAGATTACCGGCAAATTCAACATAATCACGTTTGTGGCAGCTGATTCGCTGAACAAAACAGGCCTATAGCATGCCGCTATTCTGTGTGGCTTCATCACAACTGCCGCAGATTCCGACTTCTGAGCAAGAAGTATGTGCCAAGCCTCAACAACCACTGGGCTACGATATATCAGTTTGGTGAATGATAAGCGGGTACATGGACGTATAATAGTTTCGAACGCCCAGGACTGGGGACGCAGTCGCTTTTATTCTTGAAAAATTTCCAATTTCGGACCAGAGAACCCCAAGGACTGAAAAATGAAGTCCATTTCCCTTGTGCTCGCGCTCGTCGCGTCAGTCCAGGCGGGTCTCCGCTTTGGCTGCTCTTCTCTGACTATACAGCGACTCGACCCTGTCGTCGAACCTGGCATGAACCCTTCCTCCCACGTGCACCACATTGTCGGCGGCAACGCATTCAATGCAACCATGACAGGCGACGTCGGCGCTCGCGGAACCTGTACAACATGTGAGATGGCAGAAGACTTCTCCAACTACTGGACAGCCGTTCTTTATTTCAAGCATCCTACCAATGGATCTTACCATAGGGTTCCAGTCAAGAACAATGCCGCACTTGCGAGCGGCACCACGGGTGGCATGACCATCTACTATACACCACACGACTTTAGCACAGATGATCTCAAGAATCAGCCCATCACTGCTTTCCAGCCAGTAGGATGCCTCGTAACATATCTTGGTCCTATGAATATTGACCGTGTCTAGGGATTCCGCATGACTGTTGGCTCCCCAACCACGACCACGGAGGCTCAGGCAAAGGGCCACATTGGTCTGCGCTACAACTGTCTGCAGACTCTTCTAAACAGAGGGCCAGAGATGGTCGACTTTCCTACTAAGCCATGCCCGGCTGGTATCTTTGCAGTGCACCACTTCCCGGCGTCAGTAGTATCTACTTCTATAAAGTTTAGATTGTCAGCTAATTGTTCTTCTAGATGCTGGGACGGAAAGAACCTCGACAGCCCGGACCATCAGTCACACATGTACAACACCATCACGCAAGACGGCTTCACCAACGCGCCAAAGTGCCCGTCGTCGCACCCGGTGCGCATGCCGCAGCTGACGTACGAGACGGTCTGGGACACGACCAAGTTCAACAGCATGTGGCCGTCGGGCACGCCCAACCCGTTTGTGTGGAGCTTCGAGGGCACCAGCGGCTACGGCACCCACGCCGACTACATGTTTGGCTGGCAGGGCGACTCCCTCCAGCGCGCCATGAACAAGTCCGAGTGCTTCTACGACGGCTGCGGCTCCATCAAGAAGCAGGCCATGACCACTGCCAACAAGTGCACCGTCAAGGACATGGTTGGTGAGGAGACTGATGGCTGTATGTTGTCAATTCCATCATCCCAATTGCTGCGAGTACATACTGACTTCTCATTGCAGGGCTTACTCACCTCCCGGGTATGCCAATGAATTAAGTGGGAGTTGGCGTGCAACGGGATCAAAGAGAATTCATTCGAATATTGAAATGTAATGCCACTCGCTTCAAGTAGGAGGACTTTCCATCGTTTACGACTTTTCATTAGTAGCTTAATTTCATGCGCCTTTGTTCTCCAAAGTCATCTGTCTTGAGTGACGATGTTTACACGACCCGCCAGCGCCTAAGCCCCTGTAATAGCGCCAACGCTGAGTGTACATGGCGCATTGGACTCGGTACTCAGCATCGATGACAGACTGATTGTATGAATTTTTCGCAACATACCCATGAATCTGAGTAAGGTTTTATACATTCCATTGATATGATTATACTTTCTAGGGTTATCTTTGCGATCGCATCACTTCGCGCTCTTGGTCAATGACGTAATCGTAATGGCGAATTCGAAGATGCTGGTCAAAAGACCTCAGGCTGAGTGAGAGGAGGCAATCGAGCCCCATTTGAAACGTCCCTGGGAACTATAGTTTCCAATTGAATCCACAAGGAAAGTATGAACCGAGAGCCAGTTGAGAATGGCTCCCGCCTCGATTGACTTTCTGCATCTTACTGTGCACCATGTTACATGTGGTATAATCTGGCCCGTGCAGGTCAGTTAGCAGGTTAGTTCTTAGTATGCTGTCATGGGCCCCCGAAGTTCTACCAGTCCCTGCATTGGCATTTGTTAGCAGTCACCCCGCACCTCCGATTGCCTCCGAACCCCCCATGTCGATTCTTGCGTCAGGGTCTTTTCTGAGTCAAATCATAAATCAACGCGACTGCTACGTACCGATACCGTTCACCGTCAATTTGCATATTTACGCAGAGGTTATTTCTGTTTTTTTTTTCCTGCTCAACAACCTCATCTACATTCTCTTCACAGGTCATCAGTCCATTTTTTGCCCATCATGCCTACCGTTATCCACCTGAGGGCCGACACCAAGCAGTTCGAGCGCCGCTCGTCTAGTACGTAAACATTGCAATTGAGTGTGTTTGGTTGGGTTTTCGGGGTCAATTGTCTAACAAACCAATTCAGTGTCGCCCGCGACTGCCAAGGCTCTCCTTGATGCCGGCTACACCGTCCGCGTCGAACGATCCCCCGAGCGTATCTACAATGACGAAGAGTTCGCCGCCGTCGGCGCAGAGCTGGTCCCCGCCGGATCGTGGCAGAAGGCCCCCAAGGAGGACATCATCCTTGGCCTCAAGGAGCTTCCCGAGGAGGACATGCCCCTTCCCCACAGCTACATTCACTTCCAGCACATTTTCAAGAAGCAGACCGGTTGGGCTCCGTCGCTGTCTCGCTTCGCCAAGAGCGGTGGTACTCTGTACGATCTCGAGTTCTTGACCGACGAGACTGGCCGTCGTGTGGCCGCTTTCGGTTACTGGGCCGGATACGCTGGCGCTGCCATCGCCCTGCTCTCCTGGGCTCACCAGATCCTGAACCCCGGCGTCACTCAGGGCGCCGTGCCCACCTTCGACAATGCGCCCGCTCTGGTTGCTCACGTCAAGGCTGCCGTCGAGCCTGCCGTCAAGGCCAACAACGGCCAGCTTCCCCGTGTCATTGTCATTGGTGCCCTTGGCCGTTGCGGCAAGGGTGCTGTAGACTTCTGCACCACCGCTGGATTGGACGCAAACTCCATCCTCAAGTGGGTAAGTACATATTTCGCGAGATCGCACGAAAAGACTCGCTCTTGATAACTTGTTTCCTCATCCCAAGAATAAGAGGCTAACCCGTTTTCCTTTTACTAGGATATGGCCGAGACCGCCAAGGGTGGCCCCTTCGAGGAGATTGCCCAGTCCGACATCTTCATCAACTGCGTCTACCTAGGACCTAACCGCACTCCTCCCTTCCTCACCTTTGACTCTCTGTCCGTTCCCGGCAGACGTCTGCGGGTCATTTGCGACATCAGCTGCGACCCCAACAGCGAGAACAACCCTATCCCCGTCTACTCCACCTGGAGCTCTTTCGACAAGCCTACCATCCCCATCAACAAGGAGATCCCTGGTCCCGAGCTGAGAGTCGTCGCCATTGACCACTTGCCTACCCTTATCGCTCGCGAGTCCAGCGATGAGTACTCTGGCCTGCTGCTGCCCAGCCTGCTCACCCTGGACCGCCGCGACACTGAGGGTGTCTGGACCAGAGCTGAGAAGATCTACAAGGACAGAGTCGCCGAGCTGCCTTAAATCCACTTGTGGGAATCATGCAGCAGAATTCAATTTTAAAGAAATGTGTTGAAACCCGACATGTCGGGATAAAATCTGTGAGCGATACTGGAAATACCACTTTTAGACAGCATCAGATGCGACATGATGAGAGGGTCTCATGGCGTCTGAGTTGTGGTTTGGTTTGAAATGATACCGGAAAGATCTAGGGAATAGAGAAAAACAATAGTCTTGCAGGCGCTCAGCCTGGCAATTGACCATGTGGCTGCAATAGATTTGACGCGGCTAGAGACCGTTGCACAACCGCATCGGCTTATAAAAATACGAGATGATGAACCAACGAGAAGAGTTACTCTAACAGAGATGGTAAAAGTGTACTTATCCAAGTTGATGTGAAAGTTCTTGCGTACATTTATTACATGGCTCAGTCCTGATTCTGCAAAGCCCACGTTTCTCAGACACGAGAATGGATCGCGCACTTTGTAGTGACCTCACCAGAGAAGCAAAAAGTTATCAGTACGCTGGGAGCCGTACAACTATTCTAGGGGCGCTTCAGCCATGTCATGGCGGTTAGAAATGCACATGATGCATGCAAAAGGACTTACACAAGTACGGCTGACACGGCACTGCATGAGTTAAGATGCAGGCAAGCGAGAACATAGTGCATTCAACCAATGTCAAGCTGTCAACCGGCAAGCGGCTGGCTCAGGCTTATCAACCTCTCGGAAAATCTCTTTCCCAAGCCTCTCGAATTCGCAAAACAATCTCTGGTCCCGCTGCCGGGTATCGGGTGCATAAGCGGCGCGCCTCCTGGGGGGTCTACGCTTCTGCCTCTGGGGGGCAAAAATATATTCCCCAAGATGCCGGGGAACGTCCCGGGGGTGCAGCACCGACGGGTTAGCGCCGATCGCGCTATGGGAATAAATGAATGACAGTCATTCGCGTTGGAATCTGTCGCAGGGTTACGGTGAAGGCTCAAAGAAGAGTAGCCCCCTTTTCCCTGGTCGATACGAAAACGTTTTCTTTCCATTTGGCAATTGGTCGTCCGGCGCATTGCTCGTCCTGATCTTGGAGAGAAAAAAAACATACGATGGCCCAGGATCTCGACAAGACGGAGCGGTCCGAGGCGGTTAGCATATCCGCCGAGCCCAATAACGCCGAGAGTCTCGGCGCGGAGTCACCGCCGAGCGGGGTTCTGACAGAAGACGACGACGACCATGAAAAGCTCCCCTTCTCCAAGGCGCGGTGTATTGCCCTGGTTGCAACAGTGACTGGTGCTTCGTTCCTCAATGTGAGTCTCTTGTGCATGGCCACCTTTTACTCATTTCCGTGTGTAACTTGTCTCACAAAACTATAGACTCTTACTGTGCAAGCCGTCGTTATCATATTGCCCACCATTGGAAATGACCTCGGAATCCCTGAAAGTCGACTCCAATGGGTCGTATCTGCTTATTCATTGACATTCGGCTGTTTCTTGTTGCTTTGGGGTCGCATCGCTGATATCTACGGTAAACGATTGATCTTTATCCTGGGAAGTGCATTTGCTGCTGCGACATTGATTGTCAATCCGTTTCTTCGAAATGAAATTGCTTTCGACTTGTTTAGGGGTTTGCAGGGTATTGTAAGGGGTTCCCAAAATTATTAAAGTCAAATCAAGCATGACTAACATATACATCAGGGCGGCGCTGCAAATGTGCCTACAGCAATCGGCATCCTTGGTGTGACGTTTCCTCCTGGCAAAGCTAAAAACTATGCCTTTAGCACGTACGGTAAGAGTCAATTCAAAGTCTGGTAACAAAAGAGAATCGTGGCTGATGCTATCATGAATAGCGGCTGGCGCACCCCTTGGATCCGTTTTTGGCAATCTACTAGGTGGTCTCATTGCATCCTATGCGAATTGGAAATGGGTCTTTGGGGCCAATGCCGTCTTGGCTGTCATTGTCACTGCTGCTGGCATTCTCCTCATACCACCACCGCCGCCCAAGCCCGCAGGGCTGACGTCCAAGAAATCGCTGGCCAGCACAGTTGATTGGTTTGGTGGCGGTCTGGTCACAGCCGGTATTCTATGTCTGCTGTTTGCCCTGACGGAAGGAAATGTCGTCGGCTGGAAGACCGTTTGGATCTACCTGCTCATCGTGATTGGCCTGCTCTTTATCGCCATTTTTGCAGCTTGGCAATGGTATCAGGAGACGCACACGACGCGACCACCATTGATGAAAGTCTCGCTCTTCAGGAACAAACACTTTAGCATTGCAATGGTTCTGATGGCCATCTTCTTCTCTTCGTTCAACGACTATCTCATCTATGCCACGTATTTCTTCCAGGTCAGTAGCCGGCCTCCTCTGTTCAAAGTTTTGTCCGACTAACCCTTGTGCGCGACGCAGGATTATCAAGATCTAGGACCACTCCAAACAACTCTGCGCTTCATTCCCACGGGCATCGCCGGCATCATCGTAGCATTCATCGTCTCGCATCTGATCTCACGGATACCAACATATCTCTTCTTGCTCTTTGGCAACCTCGCTGTCGCCATCTCCTGTCTTCTCTTCGCGGCCCCAATCCCACCACAAACATCATACTTTGCCTATGGACTCCCCGCCATGATCCTGTCCGTGATCGGCGCCGACATGACCTGGCCATCGCTGACCCTGTTCGTATCCAAATCAGTACCCCGCGAGGACCAGGCGCTAGGCGGCGCCCTCATCAACGCGTGCGGCCAAACGGGGCGCGCCATCGGCCTCGCCATCACCACGGCGATCCAGACGGCGGTGCTGGCGCGCGAGAGGGGCGTCCCCGTCGAAGAGTCGGGCGGCATCGAGCCCTGGGACGCGCCGTCGCTGCTGAGTCTGCGCGTCGCCAATTGGTTCAATTTTGCGCTGGCGCTGCTGGGCGCCGTCATTGTGGGTTTGGCGTTTCGCGGCACGGGTATTGTGGGCAAGATTGAAAAGACGCCGGCCCGGTCTGGAGGGGAGGAAGGAATCATGGATCAAGAGAGCAAGAGTAAATCTTAGTATAGTTACAAGTCTAATAGACTCTATCCTATTGCGAGGAGCGGTTACTGATCTGAACACATCATATTACTTTTGAAAGACGCAAGAGGGATCCTTATCTTGTTTATGATTGTATTGGTTGTGTCAAGAGAAGAAAGAAATCAGGAAAAAAAACAAAGACCAAACGCCATGCCACGTAACAGAAAGGGTCGGAGAAAAGAGACGCAGGCAACTGCCATCTTAAAAAACTCTCAACCGCTTCCAATCAATCTCCAACAAATCATCATCATCGTCATCGTTGCCGTCGTCGTTGCCGTCGTCAGCACCGCGCACTTCCTCCTCCTCGTCCTCCTCGTCCTCGTCCTCCACAACCTCTCCCGCCACCGTGTCGTCCTGGTGCAGCCGGACCAGCTGTCGGCCCCAGTCGGCCTGCTCCTTGTGGTAGCGATCGATGGCCTTTGCCAGGTCGCAGTGCTCCTTGATGTCGAACGGCTCCCTGGGCTTATCATTCCAGCGCTGGCGGGCCGCCACCAGCGAGTTGAAAAGATCCGCAAACAAACGCGGATTCATCTGGCGATCCCTCGCCCACTCGGTGCGTTCCTGTACCTCGTACAAGAATCTCTGGCCGTCGTTATCGATGGCCATGACGGCACCGACGGCCGGCTCTGCTGCGGCGTTGAACATGGCCACAAGGGCCTCTTGCAAGCAGCGTCGGCTCACAGCTCGGACTCGGGCGTCGCTGTCACGATTGCGGATCGTGCCTCTGTTCTGAAAGAACGCCATTACGTCCCTGTCCTTCTCATTCTTGCCTACGACGGCAATGTTGTCGTAAACCATGCCATTCTTCGGCAGGTAGGTGATGAGCAGACGCTTTCTAGCCTTCATCTTGATGGTCTGCTAGAAGTAAGATGAGATTGTGTCTGAAGGGAAGGAGAGAGAACGAAACTTTGGAAATAGAAATATATAAAATCGTAGAACAAAATGAGATGAAATAAGAGAGATTTACTTACTGTAGAGAGAACGGAATTGGAGAGTGTGTTATGGTAAGCTATGCAATAGAATCAAGAATGGAGACAGTCGTGGTGTCTCAAAAAAGTCTACTGCGGCGCAAAGAAAGAAAGGCAAGAACAAGAAGAAGCCATCACGCGTCCAAGATTTTATACTGATCAGAGAGAAGAAATTCGCAGCTGGATCAGCGCGGCCAGCTGTAAGTTCTGGCGCGACCAGTTGCGGACTGCGTCGATCTCGAATTCCTCTTATTTGGATTATTCCGTTTGATTATTCCATTTGAGTAATCCATGGAACTTTCTTGATGGCCGTTTGCTCCACGAGAAAAACAATTGAAACCATTTCTCTTATTTAGCAGCAGATAGTACGCATGGTTAGGATGCTTAGTGATGTTATGTTGCAATAGATAGTGAGAAGATGCAATCGCTAATTGCCCAGAGAGAATTCGTCGACGATCGTCAATCTTACTTAAATGCCTTTCCATTCAAGTGGTTGCTTGCAATAACAGTATCCAAGCATGCTGGTCCAGGCAAAGGTAGTAACATGTCGTGAAGCTCCATTTCTCTACTGCTTTTAATCTTTATACATCGTTATACATGATCTTTGATAACAGTAGTTCCGCTAAACGACGAAGCATGATATCCAAGACAGCAATACAAATTACAGGACGTGCAAATCGATACTCGATAAATCCTGAGGCATCCTCTTTAAATAATAAGTCCAAGTGAAATGTAGCGTAGGCTGGATCTCATGTAGAGGCATACACAAGTGTTCAAAGGGTAATCAGCGGAATGAAGAGCGTACCAAAGTTTTGACAGCAGAGATCAATAAAGCAAGTGCAAGGATGAAGTACGAGCCTGGTAATTGTGTAATAGTGAAATTGAATAAATCAATGAATGATAGGGGACGCGGTGCTGTCTTTGTTTGAATTAACTGTTTCATTTCCAACAAGAACAGAATCAGGCTATCTGGTCAAGTCGTTTGCAGAACAAATTGTGTCTGCAACAGTCGTGGGTTCAATTCCCACCGAGAGCCTGAATTTGTGCGAACCCTCTTAGCAGGGCTGATGACTACGTCAGTGCCAACAATGACTGGAACACGGGGGTACTGCCCTACGTCCTACCGGAAGGTCGACGAGTGCTGGTAGTCTGAGGGATATTGGTTTCAGCTTGACCTCTATTTTTTTTTCTATAACGAATTTCGTAATTTACATAGCACGACACCTTTCCTGAGGTATATTCTGTCGCCCTTTTGTTTGATTAACTGGGTTTTATTCAACAACTGCAGAATCAGGCTGCTTGGTCAAGCTGTATAGAAACTCAACTGTTTCTTAAGTAGTGGGTTCAATTCCCACGCAAACCCTGAATTTGTGCGTACCCTCTTGGAAGGGCTGATGACCATGTCGGTGCCAATAATGACTGGAACGCTGAGGTACGCCTCCGGCACTACCGGAAGGTCGACGAGTGCCGGTGGTTTGAGGGAGATTGGCTCAGCTTGGCCACCTTTTGTTTTGTCTTTAACTTGACTTCTGCGATTGCACACGAAACAGAGAGGAGCATTGTGAGCTCGCGAAAGCGATTGACCGGTACCTGGACAATCAGGCAGACTGGAGCCGCCAGATGGCCCGATTCTTAGGCCAAGCGAGCTTGTCAGCAGATGAAGTAGAGGGGGAGGAGCACAAGATGAATATGAAGTTATTTTGGGAGGTTTATTTTGTTTACAGAGGGAGATTCTTCCGAATATTCTCTTCTAAGGGAGATTTCTCTCCCAGATTCTCCTTTGCTTCATTCAATAATACAACTCAAATCATCTGAAAACCCAATTTGCATCTTCAAAAAGAGGAAAGTGAATATCTTTGTCTATGACTCTACAACTTTGCTGACTGTCCATCCTTCTTTGCCAAAAGTCTGAGGTCCTTTCTCAATATCTTGCCCGAGGGGCTCTTGGGGATCGCGGGGATGAAGACAACCCCTCCTCGCAGCTGCTTGTACTTGGCCACCTGTTTGGCCACGAAGCTCTTGATCTCCTCGGAAGATATTTGTTTCTCGTCTGCCACGACGTACGCACTGGTACAGGTCAGTCAGTATGCAAACACGGGCCGCGGTGTAGGGAGAAAGCTTACCGAGGAAGTTCTGTGCCCTCGCCAGAAACGCCAATCACTGCGGCATCCAGGATCTTTGGGTGAGAGAGAAGGACGGCCTCGAGCTCAGCCGGGGCTACCTGAGTACCTTTGTACTTGATGAGTTCCTAGTAATTGTGAGCGCACTGCTAATTAGTTGGGAGTGATAGGAGTCGCATACCTTCTTTCGGTCAACAATGTAGAGCCAGCCGTCTCTGAACACACCAATATCGCCCGTGTAGAACCAACCGTTCTTGAAAGCTTCCGCGTCCGCCTTGGGGTTGTTCCAGTACCCCTTGATGACCAGAGGTCCGCGGACCAAAATCTCACCTTCCTTGCCGGGCTCAACGTCGTTGCCGTCCTCGTCAATCAGCTTGGCGTAATGACTGGGCACCAAGCCGCCGACGGTTCCAGGGCCAAGGTCCGTCCGGTCGATGGGGACCGTCGTGATGCTGCCCGTCGTCTCGCTGAGGCCCCAGGTCTGTCGGAGCTTGGTGGTGCCTCGGCCCAGCTTCTTGCTGACTTCGACTTGCAGGTCCTCGCCCATTGGTGCCGCTCCCGCAATGGCGTCGACCCAAGTGTCGAACTGGTCTGTTACCAATGGCGACTTTGAAATCAGCAGATATATGGGCGGTACACTGAAGCCAGACGTCGCTTGGTATTTCTTGAAGTACTCGCAGAACTTGACAAAGTCAAATCTAGGCATCCAATCTAATCATTGGTACTGGTTAGTAATCTAAACTTCGGAAGAATATCCGCTGATATGTCATTAGTCATAGCACTCACACAAAGTTCCTCCCATGTACACCGAGTTCACGAGGTAGCCTTGCACACCAGCAATGTGTGCGACCGGTAGATGCCCCAGCCCGATATACCGAAAGCCCTCTGGCCGATGCGCAGCGTTGAACTCCTTGATGGGTTCTAGTAGGAGCGTGCCACCCGAGACGAGATTACGGTGCGAGAGCTTCATGGCCTTGGGAAGACCAGTCGTGCCACTAGAGAACAAGAGACAGACGACGCTATACTCGAGCTCGCGGCGGTCCGTGATGCGCCGCCACTCCAAGGCTTGGTTGGGGATGGGAATCTTGGTGCCGCTCACGGCTTCGAACAGCTCCAGCTCCTTTGCGCCCCGGTACGAGATGATCTTGTTGAGCGGGAAGTCCACCTTTTTGGCTGCCGCGATGGCATTGGCCTGTGTGTCTGGGTTGCATAGGATGATCTTGGGCGTGGTCTGCTTCAATTGGAACGCAAGCTCATCCGGGGTGGCTCCTGGACTGGTGGATGAGAAGATGCCCTCGGCGGCCACTGTACCATAGAACATGAGCGGCAGCAGATAGTGCCCGGTGGATATCGTGAAGACTACATCTTTGCTTGGCCCCGAGGCACCAATGCCAAACTTGTTCCGGAATACGTGCGCCAGCTTCTTCAAGTCTTGCCGCAATTTGCCTTTGGTGACATGGTTGGATGGTTCCGCTGCTTCCGCGTGGAGAATGGTATCATCAGGCTGATAACACTGTTTTGATTCTAGGACTCGTATAAGTTGCAATCTCCTGTCTTGGGCTTCCAAGTCTTACCAAACAACAAAGTCAAGACGTCGAGGTCAGGAACTTCCATAGTCCGCGAGGGCTGGTACACTATGCCCTCGCCGGTTCGTTCGACTGTTGATGCCATGATTACGAAGTACTAGGGTATAAGTTGAATAAGACGTCTAAAGGTTCAATGATGCGCTGTTGTAGTCCTCTACTGGTTTCGTGACTTGTTGATATTCTCACGTCTCACAAACAAAGATTTAGTTTGAATGGACGAAAGAAAACATGATGAGAAGGGCGGTCCTTTCATTCTCAAGGAATTGTTACTCCTGGCCCTTTTCTCTTTCGGGGATGACAGGCCAGGGAGTTAGTGGTGGACAGCCAATGATGGCAGTTGTGACCATCCCCCGCATTCTCCAACTTGCCAACCTGGAGTACCTGGGGGAGGGCGGAGAGGCTCTGTGCCTCGGTACACCAAGCCATGTAGATCCTTTGCTTATTACATACGAGGCTCAGACTATTGGCTTTCTTAGGATACCTGCATGGTGATAAGACATTGAGTGTCGGGGGTTCTCTCGATCATGGTAGGAAATGACAGACCCAGCCTTACCGGGTCTTGAAATGCGAGGAGTTGCCATTATTGGTTGCAACCGAGGCAATTGGAGGATAGGGTTTTCTCAATCGCTTAATACATGGGTAGAGAAAACCCAAACATACGCTTGATTGACTATAGCCATTGCACTTTCAATGTCTATTTCGATGTCGTTGCCCAATGGGGAGTTGTGGGCGTGTATGGTGGAAATGACCGAGGTATGCGGTTGTCATAAACGTTAATTCAAGCTAGCGGGGCGAACCAACTGGCGGCCACCTGCGCTCCATCTATCAAGCTCAAACGCGAACAGTGAACGGGGCAGTTTTGGTTTGCGCATCTTCGAGTCTCCAAATTGTAGAAAGATTTGGACGATTGACCGAAAGCGCCCCGAAGCTATGTGCGGAATTCATGGCCTGGTCACAGTGCATTCAGGCCAAGATTTACCCGCGAATTTGAAAGAAGCACTAGCAAATCGCGGTCCCGATTTCCTGGGTCAAGTTACGCGCTCTGTGTCTCCGGGCATCGATGGAGAGCTTCCCATCTCGCTCACTTTTACGTCCACGGTCCTAGCGCTTAGAGGTGATCATCTCGCTCAGCAACCATTCAAGCACCCAGAACACGGCTCTGTGCTCTGCTGGAATGGCGAGGCTTGGAAGATCGATGACCATGCTGTTGAGGGCAATGATGGTGAAGAGATCTTTGCCCGGCTGGCAGCCAACACTTGCGTAGAAGCTGAGCAGCGTCGTGCCTACACCATTGACGTCCTGAGAGGAATCAGGGGCCCCTTTGCTTTCCTTTACTATGATGCTCCGGGCAAGTGTCTTTATTACGTCGCGACCGACTTGGCCGCCGCTCTCTACTCGTTCACCAGTCGGAAGCTATTGGCGGGATCGCCTTTTCGAGCATATCTGACTCACAGGTAGCCGACTGGAAAGAGGTTGCCGCAGATGGTATCTATTCTATCTCCTTGAGTACTGGCAGCATCACAAACGCGGCCTCTGAGAAACATGCCTGGGTGGCTGAGACTGGAGTCGATCTGGTAAGTGCCAGATGGCCCCTCCCCGTAGGTGCCGCTCTCATTTTTATCGTTGACAGGTCTCGAGCATTGGAATATTCAATAAATCCTTACCCGAGCAGGATGAGAAGCTCAATCACGACTCTATTTCCGTCGGCCTAGTTCGCCAACACCTTGTCGAAGCACTGAAGATGCGCGTGCTCAACGTACCCAAGCCTCCCTTGATCCTAGATAGTAACGGTGAGGATGATGCACGTATCGCTGTCTTGTTCTCAGGAGGCCTAGACTGTACTGTTATGGCTAGATTGGCCCATGAGGTACTCCCGGACTCGCAATCTATTGATCTTATCAATGTCGCATTCCAGAATGCTCGCAAAGCTGCCTCTCAGGAAAACGCAGCAACAGACACAACGGCCGAGGTGTACGAGGCTTGCCCTGATAGATTGACCGGTAGGCGTGCATTTGCAGAGCTCAAAATAGCATGTCCTACGCGGCGCTGGCGATTTATCGCAGTATGGACCCCGAAGGACCTTTGTCGCCACTCAGCTGATGTTCTTGTAGGTAAACGTCCCATTTGTGGAAGCCATGTCACACAGATCGCGAGTTGTCTCGCTCATGTACCCCCATAACACCGAAATGGATTTGTCCATTGCGCTAGCATTGTACTTTGCCAGTCGTGGTATCGGTCACCCACACACGGATCCATCAAATTTAGAGCCAGTTGCTCATACCATCCAAACTCCGGCTCGAGTGCTTCTTTCTGGACTTGGCGCGGATGAGCTCTTTGGAGGATATTCGCGGCACGAGGTTGCATACAAACGCAATGGCTATGCCGGCCTGATCGAAGAATTGAAGCTCGATGTCAGCAGAATTGGTGAAAGAAACCTCGGGAGAGACGACCGAATACTATCGTGCTGGGGCAAAGAAGTTCGCTTCCCATTTCTAGATGAGGATTTTATCAAGTTCTCGATCGAATGTCCTGTATGGGCAAAGTGCGATTTCGCCAACGCGACAGATCCAAATGGTATCGAGCCGGCAAAGAGAGTTTTGCGCCTTCTCGCGGACCAGCTGGATCTTCCATCGACGGCACGTGAAAAGAAGAGAGCGGTAAGTAGGACCACCGAGGAGAAACGGCCTGTTATATACTAACCTCATGCACAGATACAATTTGGTGCGCGAACAGCCAAGATCGAACAGCTGGCTGGTGGGCCCAAAACAAAGGGGACAGACCTCATATCGTAATAGATGTGCAGTCCTGACAGTGATGATACCAACAGATACTTCCGAGCTACTTTGCCTCGACCCATTCACTCCTCGGCTGTGTGTTTCTGCTTGCACAGTAACCCTCCAGGGAGATGATCTGGCCAGCAAGAGCAATGACGTCGTAAAGGCATGTCTGAGTCAGATCGATCTTGATAGATATTGAGTAGACAATAACTGAAAGTTGACATGAAAGAGAACATTGTGTGCTCGAAAATTGAGGATTACTACTTCATCTGGCACCATCAAACGAGATTATCATTGTTTAGGTAGGACCCTGGAAATATACAGGGTCATTCTGAAGTCTTATGCCCCTAGAGAGAATATGCATTAATCGCACATCCATGCCCCGCGTTTCCCCGCGTGCCTAGAAGCAGGTCCCAACATTTTGGGACCTCACGGGAGCAGCTCTCATTCATGACGTCGTCGTAGCTTGACGTCAAATAAGCCAAGTCGGGCTCTGCCTCCCTTAGGCTAACGATTCACCACAGGTTTCCTCGCTTCTAAGCTGAAGGCTCCCTAGTTTGCTGGTTCGCGTGTTTTTGTCAACCGGGCAGTGCGACGACACGTACTACGTATTTATTTCTTGTCAGCTTGGCAGCTGGGCTCCATAATTAAACAACTCCAATATAATCTCCAAGCCCACGTAGCCAGCAAGTGGGACTGTTTTCTCCTTTCGCAATTTCCAGCCAGGCACTTACCGAGCACTCTCTCGAACTTGCTCCACCAGAACAGTACCAGCCTGCAGCTCAGCTTAAGATTCCTTGTTCTTCGTTGCTTCCACGTGCGAGGATCATTTGCCAGCTTCTCCGACCCTGCGTCACTCCACAATCCATCCATACCAGACCTCTCCCAGACTCGAGACAAACCGGGATACCGGTCCTACAAACACTTACAATACAGCAACCGTCGAACAAAATGTCTGAAGCACAACAAGCACAACACCCCCAGGCCACAGGTGCCAGCTGGACGTCATTTATAAAGGTGCGCAAAGGTCCACGTTCACTGTTGTCCGGCTCGTTACCCGGCTGGGAGCGCCCATATGAATAAGACACTAACATGCAAATGTCTAATCGCAGTCCATCGCATCCTTCAACGGCGACCTTTCGTCCCTCACGGCCCCTCCCTTCATCCTCTCTTCGACCAGTTTGACCGAGTTCAGTTCCTACTGGTGCGAACACCCTGCCGTTTTTGCAGCACCCGCCTCGGAGCCAGATGCAGCAAAGCGAGCTGTCCTAGTACTCAAGTGGTTCTTGACGACCCTGAGACAGCAATATGCCAGCAGAAGCGAACAATATGGCAACGAGAAGAAGCCACTCAACCCTTTTCTCGGCGAGCTCTTCTTGGGTTCCTGGCAGGACAATGCTGGCACCACAGAGCTGATTAGCGAGCAAGTGAGGTAAGCAACTAGTATGGAGTTTGTATCAGCATACAGAAAGCTTAAACCTTGAATCAGTCACCACCCGCCCGCGACCGCCTATAGCATCACCAACGACAAGTCCGGTGTGCATCTCGAGGGCTTCAACGCACAGAAGGCATCTTTCTCCAAAACGATCAACATCAAGCAAATCGGACACGCTCTCTTGACCGTACCCAACCCCTCGAAGCCGGGAGAGAAGGACACGTACCTCATCACACTTCCATCGCTGCACGTTGAGGGTCTCTTGTTTGGTGCACCTTTCATAGAGCTGGACGGTGCCTCATACATTACAAGTTCCACCGGCTTTACTGCCAAGATCGACTATAGCGGCAAGGGCTGGTTGAGCGGCAAGAAGAACTCCTTCACTGCCGTACTCCACCCGACTGGAAAGGAGAAGGAGGTCATTTACAATGTCTCGGGCCAATGGACCAAGGCTTTTGAAATCCACTCGGGTGCTGCCAAGCACAACAGCAGCAGCAACTTGATCGACTCTTGGGATCCGGCTTCGTTCCCCACCAGCAAGTTGATCGTTGCACCCCTCGACAAGCAGCATCCCCTGGAGTCGCGTCGTGCCTGGGCAAATGTTGCCAAGGGCATTGCTAATGGTGACATGGACTTTGTTGGCAAGGAGAAGACCAAGATCGAGCAAGCCCAACGTGCCATGCGTAAGAAGGAGCAAGAAGAAGGTCGGGTTTGGGAAAGACGGTACTTCACCGCTCAACCAGAAGCTTCAGACGCAGCACTTAGCACACTTGCTAAGAACGCTGGAATGAGCGAGACGGGCGACTCTGACAAGACTGGTGGCCTCTGGAGATACGACCCGTCCAAGGCTGAGAAGGTCAAGGGCCAGGAGATTCCAGAGGAGCAAAAGGCATTGTTGGCAACGGAATTGTTGGGGCAGTAGAGAGGTCAATTGCCCATGGAGCCACATGCTCAGGAAATGACCATGAAGGAATACACGCAATGACTGGCCTAAGAAAGTAGCGCTAATTATTCATCAGTTTCTATAAATTTTTTAATCTCACAAATTCATGCCTCTGCGGAGTTAACGTTTTTTTGTCAAAATTGAGGCACGGTTCCTTCTAAAGTAGAGGCTAAACTTTCAAGCTCACAGACCACATCTCTATATATAGCGGCCTGCAACTGCGGCTCACGTAAGTCTTTGCCGAACCCAAAGTCGCAGTCTAAACACTGTTGTGTAATCTTCTGATACCGCGGTCCGAGACGAGAGTCGCGCTCGGCCAGGTCCGCAACCTTTCTCACCTCGACAACATCATCGGGTCGAAGGGCGGTCCACTGGCCAATTTGGAGGAGCGCCACGCCTAGGCTATGCATGGTGATATTGCGGATGCCAAACGCGAGCTGTGCGTCCGAATTGTCACCCTCTACCTGACCATCAGCCATGATGGCGTCGCAGCAGAAGTCTGTCTGGTCGCGAAGCGTTTGCGCCCGCTGTCGCTGCCCAGAGAGCTCGGCGCTGATGTGCAGCGTGCTTAAGGAATCAGCCAGGCCGGCATCAGTCGGGAAAAAGGACAAATCCTGCAGCCGCCAAAATGGCTGGAGCCAGGGCGTCGAGTGAAATTGCAGGACGCCCTGAACGAGTTTCAGCGCAAGGCGAACCTGCTCAGGCACTGAGAGGTTGCGCTCGACCGGCAGACGAAAGATGCCGTCGAGGGACGTGGGTGCTTGGAGCGCTTTGGCGTGGAGGCAATCCCGGTGGTCGCATTGCGGGTGACATACGGGAGACAGGTGGTGCCTGAGGTCCTCGGGCGTGTCGAGGTAGCCGCCGCTCAAGTGAGTGTCTCCGTTCCTGCAGCATAGCTGAGAGCAAATGTCTCCTGTCAAGCACAAATCTGATGACGACGAGAGTGACAAAGGCTTCTGATGCGGTTCCGCCTCTGGAGAGATTGTGGGTTTGGAAGACACTGCATCGTCCGAAAACCTCACCTTTTTCTTGCTCGGCCGTTCTTCGTCCGGACTTTCTCTG
This sequence comes from Neopestalotiopsis clavispora, assembly GCA_014621435.1. Taxonomy (NCBI): domain Eukaryota; kingdom Fungi; phylum Ascomycota; class Sordariomycetes; order Amphisphaeriales; family Sporocadaceae; genus Neopestalotiopsis; species Neopestalotiopsis clavispora. The sequence goes on from JAANBA010000161.1 coordinate 41,858, forward strand.
GTGTGTTGGTCTGTGGTGCCAGTGATTGAAATTCGGATTAAATGCAAGCTTTGCGATCTCACTACTAGATCTACTAAGCCACTATGCCCGCGCGTCAGCATTCGATTATCTATAGTTGGAAGAACTGATCGTACTCTTGCACATGAATGCCTGAGCTGGTGCAGTAGCACAAGATTACCCTCAAATTGCCATCCGTTTTGGAGTCGAGAAGTAAGCGCAGATCGTGGCGCGTATGCTGTGCGTGGAAGCAGGACCAAAAACTTCGCAAAGCATTGTAAAAGGACTTGGAATGGAGCATCGTCTGACCGTAGACGGCTGGAAGTGGTCGTGATCTCTTGCTGCACGTCGTCCTTGCTTGTTTCTTTTGCAAATTGCTAGTGGTTTTGCGGATGCGTTTTATTTCTGCGTTCGATTCCTTCATCCCATCAATGAGAGCTTCATATTTCCCTTGGTGAAGTGTTACATCAACCGCTTTCATCACGGCCTTTGAAAGCTTGGGCTGCCGTGGTGAACGAGGTAAGTGCGACTGAACTTGGACCTGATTTGGGGGCAATGGCCATGGTCTCACCTTCTCTGGCTTGTCAACCGTCTCCGTACTGGTATCCAATGCCTCGCTCAGCGAATTGATGGCTTCTGCAATTTCACCCACTGCCTCGCAGAAGGCTCCGTATCTCCTGCCTAGATATCCTCTCACTTGTGCACCCAGTTCCGGTGATGTCCATCCAGAGTGTTTCTCATCTTCAACCAATGCCTCCGCTTCCTGCGGGCTTAGGAATTCTTGGAACAGAAGTTGGCACTCATCGAGAAATATGTCCGTCTGTGAGTTAAATCGTTTCCGCAAACGCTTGATCTCTTTATGGTGGTGCCGCAGAATCTTGAGCTTCTTCTTTGCAATGACGATACCCTTTACGGCACCGAAACACAGCGGCAGTATGGCGAGTGCAAGTTCAGCCATGACGCCAATACTTCCTTTCACCTGGCGTGTTCAGACGAGCGTCAAGTCATCTAGGATCGCAGGACCCATTGACCTCAAGAAGAATTTGAGTATAAGCTGACGCGCGATTGACATGTGCCCTCCGAGCGGCAATTGCGTGGCTATGCGAATCAGTGGCGACCAGTCAGAATCATGGAGGCGATGGATCTCATGCAATGCCCCGCCAACCCGCCTCCTGCAGCGCTGTACCGCCCCGAGACCAGGGTGTATTTCAGTGCATGAGCGGCGCGCTGACTGATGGTCTGCTGTTACTTGTCACTTTCAATTCGATTTCAAAATATCTTCACCAGGCAGTAGTCAGATTGTCTAAAGACCTGACGACAGAGCCTACAAAGGCAAGTCATGGCCGAGATTGACATGGTGCTCAAATGGCAGCAATCTGTGAGAGACGATCACCATATCGATGAGAAACCACCAGTTTCGCATCTCTTCACCGTGTGCTCGGAGTTCTACGCAGAGATCGTTGCCCAGCTCAGCGCGAATTCTGCTACAGAAAGAGGGCTTCTCCTCAAGCTTCAACGCAGCCACAGTTACCTGATATTGTGGGCTGATGGATATGGCGTCACTGAGGGACACCTTGACGCATCATTGGACAAGTCGCGGAGAGTCAAGCGCAGCACCATCAATCTTCTGATAAGTATCTGTCAGACCCTCACAAAGCGTAAGATATCCCACTTGCCCCAAGTCAGCACCCCAATAACTAACGGAAGCAGGACTTCTACCGACTCTGGGCCGGGAGCAACAGCTTCGATTACAAGATAGAGCGGCAGAGGTCATGCACAAAGTAGAACTCCTGAAACTCATTGGTTCCCAGGATGAACCGGTAGATTCGGATGACGACTCCGACACGGAGAGCGAATCATCACAAAACTCCGATACTGCTGCAGAGCTTGATGATATAGCAGAAGATCTGAAGACCGACACGGAATGTCTGCTGGACTTAGGTTCCCGTTTCAAAGAACAGGCTGTGGGGCCAGTCGTGATAGAGACTGCTGTTGATCCAGATGAATTGATTATCTGGGATCCATCGGACACATTCATAGACCGTGTACGCTGGCGATATCCCAAATGCGATCCCGAAGTTTCGCAACGATTAGGGAGAGCCAATTGGACGAGAGTCCTTCGACAACAAACGCTTAAAGACATGAATAGTCGGAAGGTGGAGCCGCGACCTCATGATCAGGTTGAGCCTTGCGAAAGGCCACGTTTCGTCCCAGAAAGTGTAAAATCCAAAGAGACTGCGCAAAGCGAGGCTACCGCAACGACATTCCGCGATTCCGCCCTTGGAAGTTCGATCCCGTCTGAAACTTCGCAGCCTCCAGCTCCTGAGTATGCGGAGACGACTGTATCTTATAATGGAGGACAAGGAGACACCGTTCGTATACCGGCGCTCCCGCCTGGAGCCAGGGACGGCAAGGCGTTTCTTTGTGTCGGTTGTAACAAAATGGTTACGACTCCAACCAAATCGTTGTGGAAGTCAGTACCTGAATTTGGCAGTCAAGGTGAAAAGAGCTGACAATACTTTTAGGAAGCACCTATTTTCTGATCTGAAGCCATACCTATGTCTTGTCAGTACCTGCGGCCTCAACGAAAAACCTTTTGCGACGAAGTCGGAGTGGAAAGACCACATGGACCTCAAACATTCTTCCGATCAAAACCTCAAACGCAACTGTCCTGTGTGTCAGGAGAATGAATTCTTCGGTGACGAGCATTTTCGCTCTCATTTAGCCAAACATCTCGAAGAAGTGGCTCTGACAATTCTGCCCACTAATGCCGACTCAGAAGATGGTACTGATGCCGACTCTGGTCTAGCTTCGCCAGAGTCATCTCATAGCACAGAGATGGAGGCGACGGAAGCCGCGAGGAAATCGGACAAGAAAACAGAGAACGAGATCATCCGAGCGAAGGTTTTAGAGCCACTATTGACCTGGCGGCTTTTTGGTAATTTCACGCCATCGATATACCGAATTGCCGAACTCCTTAGGCCTGGATCCAAACTGAGGCGTGTTGAAGACGCTTTGCTTCATGTAGCCATGGTGAGATTCAAGCTTCTGATCCTGCTCGTCGTTAATGTGTCGGCTAAAGAGTCCCAGGAAACTTCCACGTACGCCGAGCTATATCGAGAATGCAGTCTCGAAATCCTTGAACATATTTCTAAGTGCTCAGCTGAACTGGATTTATCGACTCAAAGTGAGCCAGGTGAAAGACCGTATGATGAACAATACTTTTCAGATGCAAAAGAGGGAATACTTCAGCGTGCACGTGATATGGAACGCATGGAGCCTCTTCCGGAAGATACCAGTATGGAAACGAGAATGGCAAAGGAGGAGGCTCTGGATAACGCAATAAAGGACATCATGTCCTGGCGTGCACAGGACACTATTGTCCCACACAGGTCGGTCTGCCAGGAGCCTGACTGTGGCAAAGAATTCAACAGGCCATGCGACTTGTCCAAACATCAAAAGACACACAGCCGACCATGGAAGTGCCCCATCCCAACATGCAAATACAGAGAATATGGCTGGCCCACAGAGAAGGAGCTGGATCGGCACTGGAGCGATAAGCATGAGGAAACTCCCATTACAATGTACGCATGCTTGTTCGCGCCTTGTCCTTACAAGTCGAAGCGTGAGAGTAATTGCAAGCAGCACATGGAAAAGGCGCACGGATGGACTTATGTGCGGTCGAAAACCAATGGTAAAAAGAGTGTCGTGCACAACGAAGGTATGCATTCATGGTATATTCTCCCTTTCCCTCCCCTCATGTTGACTTGGCATACAGATATACCTGTCTCAGATAGCACCACAGACTTACCTATCATTTCAAACATTATGGATCTCAGTCATCCAATGTCATCTGGGATAGAAGCTGAAATAGGCTCAGTATATCCGCCCGGTCTGATTCCACCCCCGATTTCCTCGGCTAGTCGCGCCAGCATTCCCGATTCGGGTCTCGATGCAGCGATCAAAACGTCCGACGAGGACTGGACCAAGATAACAGATCTTGCTGAGCGACGGAGGATCCAGAATCGTATTGCTCAACGGAATTATCGTAAGTAAAATCCCTCTTTGCGAGCGGAGAAGCAGAGAGGTGTGAGAATAGTGTACTGAGAAATTATTGCAGGCAAAAAACTCAAGGAACGCCTGGAACACCTGGAGAAGGGCGCGAACATCTCTGACGATCCGCCGCCGGAAAGTGGATCAGTCGACAGCCCGAGAGTAGCGACCCAGTTGATGGTCCCTACAGATGGAACACACGGCAACAATCAGGAAGAAAAGGGCAAAGAGCCGCATATCAGCAACATCAACTTTTTCTTGAATGACGAGTCTGCCCCTCCTGGATCTAAAAGCGTCGAGGTGCCTTTTGCCGCGGTCTCAGACCTTCACGGAGAGGGTGAACCAATACCGGAAGCGTGAGACGGAGCTACTTCTGATAGGAATTTCGAAGGGGAACATCCAAACCCCCGAAAGCTGGCGTCCACTCTGGCTCCGAACTGGGAGGCTTTGGAAACGGTGAGGGGTGCAAACTCCTTGCCGGCCGACGAGCCGTGTAGGGCTGATAATATGGATACGTACTTTGTAGCGAATATGCTTTCCGGATGTGCATGCAGCATATGAAATCAAATCTTTTGCCGTGATTCGTTCTTTCGTTCGTCAGAGGTGGGCCAAGGCTCTGACTGTGAGCCCCTCCAAGTCCGTCTTCGGTGTTGGTGGGGTTGTTCATGCTGCGGTTGGTGGGGCTCTCGCGCGGGGCAAGTACCGGTCGCTGCACTTTCCAGCTGTTCTTCCCCTGAAAGCTGGATTTCTGCAGCTGCCACAGTTGTAGTTTCATGGCTTTACAGAGCCTTTCACCCGCTGTACCAGTTGCATGTGTTCTACCGACCTAATTGGAACTTAGCCGTTTTTGCACTCAAAAGTGACGCACCCATCAAAACTTCTGGCCGATCTCTGCGCACCGCGTCTTTTTTTCCCTCCTTCACACAACGACAATTAGTCTTGTGCATTCAGCCAGAACTATTGCAATATGACAATCAAGATCATTCTGGGTTCCCAATGGGGTATGTCTCGTCCTCTTGCACTCTTCCTACCCCTCCATTCACCCCGTTCTCTGCCGATACCGGGCAGGAACGGATAGTGCTGGGATTGCCGTGTTTTGCCGTTGCTAAACTTTCCATGTTCCGCAGGAGATGAGGGCGTACGTTCTTCCCTTTCGGCACGGACACGAGCCGTCACCCAGGCCACGAGATGCCTTCCGAGCGAACGAGATTCTGACAAAAATATGGTGTAGAAAGGAAAGCTGACCGACATCCTCTGCCCCGAGGCGCAACTTTGCGCCCGAGCTGCTGTGAGCAACGATTCGAATACCCCCGCGACGAACTTATACTAATACAAAAATTAAGGGTGGTCATAACGCTGGTTTGTCTAAAATTTCGGCATCTCTGGTATTCACAGGTTCTAATCAAGGTTCTATTTACAACAGGTCATTCCATCGTGTTAGTCAAACACCTACTGCCTTGCAATTAACTTGTGAAGACAACGGCTGACTCTTCTCTCTAGCGCCAATGGAGTTTCGTACAGGTGGGAACCAACAGATATGGATGTCTTTGAACACCTACTCACCGTCTTGCAGCTTTCACTTGCTTCCTTCTGGTTTCGTCAACCCGAAATGGTATTACTTCACCCCGTTATACAGGTTAAAGAATATGGCTGATGTGTCGTGCAGCATGAACTTCATCGGATCGGGAGTCGTCTTCCATGTGTAAGTCAGGTTACCGCGTCGCGCATGCACGTACACTATGTCAATCGAGTACTGGCTTCCGACTCGCACTCTCGGACTCCTGCGCTACTTCATAGGATTTTACAATAATCACCCCTCTACGCGACTGTATCCGAATATCGGTCAAAATATTGACTCTGCCCTTTAGTCCCAGCTTCTTCAAGGAGCTCAAGGAGCTTGAGGAGAAGGGTCTTCCCTCAGTTCACGACCGAATTCTTGTCTCTGACCGTGTGCAAATCGACTTGGATATGCATGTTGCAGTTGACGGACTTGAAGAGGAAGAACTCGGAGGTAAGTTGCTGGACTTGGTCATCAAAAACCAATTAGAAAGGACTGCATAGCTGACTTTGAACAGCCAAGAGCGTTGGTACCACCCGGAGGTCAGTAGTTGCCCTTCCCCTTTTGGCATCTTGTGGTAGAATTCGGAGAGGGCTTCATTTGTGTCCGTGTTCGTTCCAATCTACCATGGAATGGCTCGGTATAATCTAGACAGAGCGATTACTGATGTTCCTCCTATTGAAGAGGAATCGGCCCGGCTTACTCCACCAAAGCCGCGAGAAGCGGCATTCGACTATCCGAAGTGTTCAACGCCGAGTTGTTTGAGTCCAAGCTCCGCCGATTGGCTGATGGCTATCGAAAGCGCTACGGCGACCTCTTCAAATATGACGTCGAGGACGAGCTCAAGAGGTTTGAAGAGTACCGACCAAAGCTGGCCAAATGTGAGTACTACAAGCTGCGATGTTCTCAATTCTTGCATATCTTCGTCAGGGGGTACTTCTTTTGGGAAAATCTGTACACCTGCCTCAGGATTTGTCTCAGACAATGCATGCCTACTTGTAGCCTGCAGCTTGAGCACTTGTTGGAAATCTTCACAATTTCAGGGAAGATCAAAAGCTAACACAGCAATACCAGACGCCGTGGATGGCGTCAGCTTCATGCGATCCGCGCAAGAGAATGGCACAAACATTATCGTTGAGGGTGCTAATGTGAGGACCCATTCGCCTATTTGCGTAAATGTTTTGATACTGACCGGTTGGTGGGTTGAGCAACTGTGCTTATGGCCTCGTGCTCCCCTTTCTTCCTTCCGACACTGCATGATCAAACGGAGAAGGAGAGGCAATGACTACTCTATCATGGATAGTATGCTGGGCATGGCCGAGTGTTCTTTTCATGAGATGAGAAGCACTGCTTTTCTCACCCCATCGAGATGCTGGAGAGGCTAGAGGACTGGCTTGTAGCCACGATCTGCTGGATCATGAACTCGACTGTTCACTGGAGTGACTTCCCAAATGGAATAAAGCCCTGGAATCATTTAGAGACAGACCATATATGGTCTTTGGGGTCAATCGCTATGCCTGGCATGCGTTGACCCTGTCTCTAGGTGATTCCGGGGCTTTTTTCATGTCGGATTATTTTCTCCTGCCACCAGCAGAATGACTGGTACAAGTTCAGTCCTCTGGAAAGGGGAGCTGAGGCCAAGCGCTGGTGCTCGTCCACCTCGGAACAGGCCCTGATGCTCGATATTGAATATGGCTCGTACCCAGTAAGTTGTCGCTGGTCCTGTATTGAAACTTGCAGGTATACTAATAAGTGGAACAGTATGTCACCTCGTCTAACACTACACTGGCTGGAATCATTGGCGGACTTACCTTGAACCCGAAGAACATCACCGAAACAGTTGGTGTTGTCAAGGCTTGTATGTACTTTGCATGCTGAGGTTGACTCATTACTGACCCATGACAGACACAACTCGCGTTGGACACGGAGCCTTCAAAACAGAGGATCTCGGAGAGTGCGTTCTCAGTTGTACCAACACGTCGAAGTGAAACTGATCATTCGTGATAGGATTGGTACCAAGCTCCAAGAGATTGGTCGGGAATGGGTAAGAGTCCATGTGTATTGACTGTCACACCTTCGGAGACTAAGTATATCTCTAGGGAACATCTACCGGCCGAAGACGCAGATGTGGATGGTAAGTGCTTTTCCAAACACACTTGATTAATTGGCTTGCTGACTGTGTTTAGGCTCGGTAATTACTACCCGTATACTGTTCTAGTGGATTGTTCAAGGTAACTGATTCTTGCCGTCCAGACCTTGTTGTTGTCAAGTACAGCACTTCGATCAACTACTACTCTGCTTTGAACCTCACAAAGGTATGCGCTCGCTTCTTGTTATTTGCTAATTTTAATGATTGCTGACCAAAAACTTCAGCTCGACGTTCTGGACACTTTCGAGACGATCAAGATTGCTACCGCCTATAAGGTTGACGGCCAGGTAAATATTCTTGGTAATCGAAGGACAGTCAAGGTAAAGACACTAACGTGCTACAGGAACTGGACTCCTACCCTGCGGATCTCGATATCCTGGACCGAGCCGAGGTCGTCTACCACGAGATGCCAGGATGGCAGAAGCCAACGACCAATGCCAAGTCCTACTACGACTTGCCTAAGCAAGCTAGAGAGTACATTGAGGTAAGACACCTGCCAGTATAAAGGTGACCCATGCTGATGCCCATTTTTTAGTTCATTGAGAACTTTGTCGGAGTGAAGGTAAGATCAATCAAGGACGCGACTACTCAACAAGCTTACTAACAATAACTAGATCAAGTGGATTGGTACCGGCCCTGACCGCGAGGCCATGATCAAGCGTTCTTGAGTGACGCCTCTTCCAACGGTTATTCGATCAATCGGGCACATAACTTCAATAGAACCACATCGCTCCTGAGATGCATGTGCTTGAGCAGGCACATTGCTATTAGATCGCCTCATAGACGAATGGAAATCCTTGATTTTGTTTGAATTCCAGCAAAAAGATCTCGCCAAATGATGTGATCCGCCCCCTCCTCATTGTTCTATAGATGGGAGAGTGACACCATGTTAGAGTGTAGTCTCAAGTAAAGGTCCCAGAGAATATCTCGTCAACTGTGTGTAGTCGACAAGCTCTGCGGTAGTAGCCAAAGTTCCATGAACCATGAAGTATAAGCAAATACACTCATGGGCTAAAGCAAACCATCAGAATCGGTTGTCCACGTGCTTCACATATTATCGGTCCGTACCATGCCAGAGCACTACCAAGGAACTCCAAAGCTGGCGACGGATTTTGATTGCGTGTAGCTCTGTATCGTCGATGGCGCGACTGGCCAGGGTCCTGCTACCTTGGTCATTGCTCTGGTGGCTATACCACATGCCCATGACTACCATGGCCATTGGGAACGTGACTGAGACAACCCATCGAATTACAATCACCGGCCGTCGAGGCGGTTATTGTGGCAGTGGGTGTCGTAGGCTCAGGGCGGAGTCTTGCCGCAAACAAGCCCGGAAGCATTGGGCAACGGCTGCCGCTTATTCTTGGTCAACCCATCATCAGTGGGTACAGGACGAAGGGCTCGACGTGCTCTAAACGGACACTCATACAACGGACGTAGCCAGTAGGCTCCGGGAAGATTGTATCGAGGTGGCAAGTGGAATCAATCTGAGGCCATGAATTGTCTTGGAAACGACAGCCATTCCGACCAGTATGGGTCGAGTGAGCCATCTATAGCATCGAACAATGATCTTCCGCCCCGGCCGAAAATCCAGTAGTCTCGTCCGCGATGTAACAAGAGGGCCCAGTAGGCCATGACGACGAGGGCTTCGGGCTGCCGGTTTCGAAGCAAGTCCAGATACTCTTGGGAGATGCGTACCGGCCAAGCGAGAACAACTTGTCGATTAATTGGATCGGGGAGAGCGCGATGTTGTTTGAAAATCCACTGCAATATGGTCACGGCATCGTAGCATGCCCTATAGGACGAGGGAACCAACCGGTGCTCTGCCGCGGTGAGCCGGGCCACGAGATCGTCGCAAGTGTTCTCGGCAGGGAGGTTGAGCTTGTCCACCGTCTCAATGAGGTTGATGATGCAGCTCAGCTCAGAGTCCCGGATGACGTGCCACGCCGGGCGCGTCGTGAGCCCGACACCGCGGTAGACGCCGGCAAAGTGGATGAAGCGCTCCAGCAGGTCCTGGAGCCCCAGCTGCGGCGTCGTCACAATGTCGAAGAGCATGTGCAGGCCGATGAAGGACGAGAAGAAGAACAGGGCCTTGCAGTTGTCCTCGGTGACGTCGGGGGGCGCGGCGTTGAAGAGGGCGAGCGCCCGCGCCTGCAGGTGCGCCGACTGCTCGCGGTATTGCTCTTGCGCCGTAGGGTCCGAGGTGAGCACGCTCTTGTGGGCCGCGGCAAAGGCCAGCAGCTCGTCCATGAGAAAGGGCGAGGAGAGGGCGGATGTGACCATCAACCGCACCAGCGCGTCTCCATCTTTTCCGTCGGCCGGGACGAGATGTGAGTGCGGCGGTTTTGTTAGCTCAGTCTCGACATGGTGAAGCAGCGCCAGGTGACTGAGCTCATAGACCTGCCTGGGCGCTTGTTGTGGTGCTGCAGCACTCTGGATCTGAGGATCAATTTGTGGCAACGAACATGGTTGTTCTGTTGCTGCGGCGTGCGGCGACGGCGACAGACTGAGGCTGCCGGCGCTCAGGCTGGATGTGCCGCCGCCGCCATACGGGTCCAGGTACGCATATGAACATTGCTGGCCCAGTGTTGAGCACTGGAGACAAATGGGCCGCTGCTCATCGCATTTGACGTGTCTCCTTTTGCATTCGCTGCAGCCCCTGCGCGACTTGTAATGTGTACGCCGTTTCTTTTTGCTAGTAGCATTCATCATGCCAAGCTAGTATTGGAAGAGAAGACTGGAAAGATGGGATCAACGGAAGGAGAGAGTTAGCTTCTCAAGGTTGGCTCGGGTCAGGGCACTGGGAGCACAGTTATCTTGACTCTTGTGGTGCGGATTAGCAGGGTCGAGCTTAAATGGTAGCCTAAAGCACTACTAAACAGCGAGGCCCACTCAGCATAAGGGTGCTAGGATGAGGCGGTATCGAGCGCTGTATCACCGAATCTAGGTACATTTATCATGCTATGCATATTGTATATTTGAAACTTGAGAATTGAAGGGAACTCTATCTTGGAATGGAAATAATATACACCGTCCACATTATGGCATGGAGTACAGGCAAGAATTCTGTGCAGAAACTATACCGCAGCGACACGGCACAACTTGCCAGTGGTGAGATTGTAATCCCACTCGTCACTGCCAATGCCCGAAAGAGCATAGAGAGTATTGGTTGGATCATACTTCTGCTTCAGCTGCACAAGTTGCTCGTAGTTCTCTCCGTAGAAATCCTTCTTGAAGGAAGACGAGTACGGGTTTGCCTCGTTAATGTATGCGCCAGCTGTAGGAGCCCACTCCCGCCAGGCCGTCTCCTTGACTTCTTCCGTCCAGGCCGCCGCGGCTGTGAGCGCATCCTGGGGCGGGATGGTGAGGTCGAGACTGGACCCCGTCACGATGCTGTGCACATAACCCGTGCGCCACGCCGGGTTTAGTGCACCACGCATGCGATCTTCCACCTTGGCCGGGCCCTTTCCACCCTGCAGACCAATGACGAGCATTGATCCACTGCCTTCAACCTGCCCTTGCATGACCTGGCGTAGATGGTATTGCAAGCGACAAATGGACAGATCCGATAGATCAGCTCGGCCTAGCACGCGGCTGGAAACAAGACTGGCTGCTCCCGCACCACTTGCTGTAGATTGCAAATAGTCAAAAAAGTCCATGTAGCTTGGGTAAAGCGTTGGATCACTCAGCGTGACCTTGAGGGAGCCGTCGGAACCTTGAGCTAGAATGGACGACTGAACAGATTCCAACAGGGAAGTGATATTCTCAGCCGTCATGTTGTATCCGAAGTATGTCATTGAGATGCTGGAAATCTGGTCGGGCGTCGATCTAATGTAGCCATTGCCAGTCAAGCCAGCATCCATGGAGTCTGGCAGGCTCTTCATGAATGCCGCAAAACCAGCCCACGTTGCATTATACGCCGTGCTGTTGGTGGCCAGAGACATTGTAATTGATGCTTCCACCACAGTCTCCGGGATGGGATGCGATCGAAGCACGTATTCAGTGACAATGCCGAATTGTCCAGGGCCACCACCTCGAATGGCCCAGAGCAGCTCTGAGTTTTCCACCTCGTTTGCGACGAGAATTTCTCCAGACGTCAAGACGACAGTAGCTTGGTAGATATTGTCAGCTGACAGACCGTAATGGCTGGAAAGAGGACCGTGACCACCAGCTTGAGTGAAGCCACCTAGACCGACGGTCGAGTCTTGCCCGCTGATACAGACACGTCCGACGGCGGCAGCCGCAGTTGTGATCTCGCCCCAGTTATTGCCGCTGCCTACTATGAAGACGTCGTCGCTACCGCCACCAGGGAGTTGCCATCCACTTTGATACTGTATACTCTTGAAGTTGTGCGTCCATATCGAGAGTGCAAAAGCGCCCGCAGATCTGTCCGATAATACTGGTTAGCGACTTGATCTTTTTGACCGTCAGCATTCGGGGGAAAAATGACTACACTCACCTGCCATTCAGATCATGACCTGTGCCCTTGACAATCACGCGAATATCGCGGGCAGCTGCCCAGGCCACCGCCGTAGAAATTTGCTCCGCATCAGTGGCATTGACCACAAAGAGGGGGAAACCGCTAATATGGCACCCCAATAGTGTTTTGTTGTACCCAGTCGCACCCGGAGGCAAACAAGAATTATTCGCGAAAATTGGATAGTCGACGGACTCGGGAAGGGCAGCATGGAAAGCAGACGTTGTCCACTTGGACTCGACAAAGTCGCAGGAGAGGGATGAGTTGAAAGGGTTGCCGTCGTAGCATGATGAAGCTGCCGGTCGGGTCTGGATAAGCGTTCCGTTGATTGTCTCGTTGAGAGCATTCCACTCATCGATGCTGGGCCACGATGCATCCGAGGGCGTGAGTTTACAGGAGCTCTGTCCTAGAGCCCCTGCCAAAAAGAGTGCGAAAACGATGGAAATCATGGCTACTCTCTATTTTTCGGGATCAAACAAGAGGAGTGAAAAGAGCACCACAAAGTCTTGATTGTATATGATATCTGATGAATTACAGCGTTGTTGCCATGTTATAAATGTTTCCTGCCCCTATGCGCACCCATTGACAGTTCATTGCGCAAATAGTATACTCCAAAGTGTGCAATCCACCCTATACGAGTATAAAGTCCACACCACACGAGTATAGACAATGGGGCTGTAATTGTAGTATGAGTTTAAGTAAATAAACAGAGGTCATTTCGATGCGATTGGAATGAATGTAAATGTATCTGATGGAAATAACAATGATCTATCCCCAGAGATGGCTTTGATACTGCCAATTTCACGGGATCTCCGTGCTGTAGGACCGCTTCAGCACAGTGGGGTTCGCACCTCGCAAAGTCAACTTCAAGGCGACGGAGATGCTTGCAGTATTCTCAGCTTGTTAGAAAATTCATCCGTGACATGAAAAAGGCATTTCGGTCGTTCACCAGGGAGTTGAATCGTGCAACAAGACAGATATGATATTTTGAGAATCCTAGAATTGTTGTCGGTGTAACTATAATAACTGGCGTATGGCGTCTTATTTAAGTCGTATTACCTAGAGTGTGCTGTGGTCTGCATATGCACCTCGTTCCGAACATGCATGCACTTCGCACCGAGCTTGGTACAACATGACACAAAACACGGCCGGCGGCATGTGGACAGGCAGACACCAAATGAAGCAGGAGTCGCGCATCATCTCCATTATCGCTATAATCCTGTACCAATAGCAGTAAAGAAAAACTTCCATCGTGATTCGATGCACTGATACGCGTATAATGTGGATCAAAATGTAACCCCCACTACAATCCAGGGCGACACTAGGTGCTAGTGTTAGTGGACGGGCGGCACTTGACGATACGCCCCCGCAACGGTCAGGGACAATCTTAATGTCGTGGCGTCAGACTTTGGGATATTGATCTCTCGACATGTGCGTCCAAGCACATAACTGACATCTATGTGTTACGATTGAGGGACACAGACTGTAGTTATACATCATTTGCAGTCGCATTGCGGCACCAACGAAGGACTTGATGTAAGGAGGTATCATCATCCAGCTTGCAGATATCCCAACTCTTCATGCCAGTACGAGTACGAGTACGAAAATGGATCCGAAAATAATGAAACCAAACATGGAAGAAGTCAAGTGCCCGCCCCCAGATAGTACGAAAACCCGCGTTCCCCCCTAAACCCAACAATCATCTCGAAAACATTAATAAGCATATCGACAAACACCGGGCTGAGTCTGCGCCATGGCCGTCCTCGCCACCTTGAATCGTGAATTCGAGCAGTATCAGGGCTTGATTGGCACGAGAAACATTCTGCTCCTCATTGCTGCCGCTTTCCTCGCCAACCAGGGCTACAAGATCATCTACAACCTCTTTCTCCACCCACTGCGCAAACTTCCGGGTCCCCAGCTATGGATTGCCTTTCCCTTCTTGAGATCCTGGCGCATGGTCGTCGGCGACTCTGAGTTTCGCATCAGGGAACTGCATGAAAAGTATGGAGAGATAGTACGAATTTCGCCCAACGAGGTCTACTTTACCAACGCCCAGGCGTGGAAAGACATCTATGGCCACGGCCATGCCGAGTTCCCCAAGTTCTACCCCGAGGGCATCTTCATGGACCCGAGAAAGATCTTGTCGTCCAACGCGCGGGACCACTTTCGATACCGCCGCGCCATGCTGCCCGCCTTCTCGGACAAGGCGCTGGTACAGCAGGAGCCTCTCATTCGTGTCTATGTCGACCTCTTGATCAAGCGACTTGGAGAGGTGGCCGAGACTGGACAGTGGACCAACATGGTCCGATGGTATAATCTCACCACGTTTGATCTAATTGCTGATTTGGCATACGGCGAATCACTTCAGGGTCTAGAGAGCGGAAAGTCTAATGCCTGGATCGAAAACATTGAAAAGATTAACCTCATGATGCCTATATTCGTCCTGCTCGGTACATCCAAACTGCTCTTCAAGACCGTCATGCTCCTACTTGGTCCACTACTGAGCCGTGCGCAAGAAAAGCACATGGCCAATGTTGAGAGATTGGCTCACGGCCGACTGCACGCACGGAAACAACCTGATCGCGGAGACTTTATGGACTATTTCCTCCGCTCCCGAGGAGAGGCGCACGGTTTACGCGACGACGAAGTAGTCGTCAACTCGGACCTCATCATGGTGGCAGGATCCGAGACCACGGCCACACTGCTGAGCGGAGCGACCTGGTTGATGCTGACCAACCCACGCACACTCAAGCTGGCCACGGAAGAAGTTCGAAGTGTCTTCGGCCACGACGAGGACATTTGCTTCAGCGAGACTCGATCAAAGCTTCCATATCTGAATGCGTGCCTCGAAGAGGCTCTGCGACTCTTCCCACCCGTCCCTATTGCGCTTCCTCGCAGCGTTCCAGGCGACGTTGCCATGGAAGTCTGCGGCCTCATGATACCTCCAAAGGTGAGTTCTGCCATGTGCCAGGCTACATGCCGTGTAACAATTCGACTGGAGGAGCTAACATCCATACCACCCAGACCACTGTCGCTGTGCCTCACCTCTCAGCCTACACATCGGAAGCCAATTTCCACCGGGCACGTGAATATCTACCCGAGCGATGGCTCGCCAAGGAAGCAGGAGGCAGCTCGCCTTCGCCCTTCCTGAATGACCGTCGCGACGTCTTCAAGCCTTTCAGTTTCGGCCCTCGCGACTGCATCGGTCGCCAGCTCGCCTACCACGAGATGCGAATCATCATGGCAAAGTTGCTGTTCCACTTTGATCTGAGACTGGACGAAAGCTGCAATGACTGGTACAACAGTCAGCACATTTTTGGATTGTGGGAGAAGCCGACTCTCAAGGTGTACCTGAGCAAGAGGTCCTGAGCAGCAGGATTGGCTTAAGAGGGACACGTACTTGTGAATGGCGCCGTGGTTGACCCTTTCCTTAATGTAAATCATTTAGGCCAAGATACGATTACGCTTATACTCGAAATATCTTTCCTTTGATATGGTTGACCCTTAATTGCATTAGATGCTCATTGCACTATGGCACCCATCCAATTTCTTGGATCGGCCACCTAATCCACAACCTGAACTTGTCAGGAAGCTGGCTATAGATGCGCTCAATGAGGTGTAAGCCCCAGCCCTCGAACCACCAAAAACACTCCAGACGTCGTAGTAGAACGCAGTAGAAGGCCAAGACGCAAAGCGCCTCATAGTCACCCTCGGCAACCAAGGCAATGTATGCGTCACTGATGTTGCGAAGCCACATCAACGTCGCTCTGATTTGGAAATCACCCGAAAAGTTGCCCTCGTTGAACATGACAAAGCTTTGATATAAATGGTGCCGGGCATCGAGTATTGCCGCCAGGGATTCGAGGTCCTTGTGCGTGCTGCTGTAAACGTTGCCTCCGAGCTCGTCCAAGGCGTCCTTTTCGCTGCCATATGAAAGCCAAAAGTCCATTGATTGACTTCGATCCTGCAGCAGCATGGCGACGATAGTTGACTGAGTGTTTTCTTTCCCTTCGCCAACCAACCTGTGGAGATGGCGGAAACCAGTAAGCCATTCCGGTACCGACTGCTCGTATGCGATCAGCAAGTCTGCGTCGTCTTTCGGCTTTGCAAACGCAAAGAACTTGCAGAGTTTGGTAAACAGGAGTATCTGTTCGCAATTGTGGCCATCGCTATCACCCAGGGCGGATTTTGCAAACTCGAGAGCTGCGCAGTGATGTGCATGGGCTCTGGCCAGAAAGAACCCCTCCCGCCCTTTCTTGAATCTGGATAGATGCAATGCAGTGATTGCCAATATGCTTCTCAAGATGTACGGATTCGAAAAGCCAATCTGGGGTGCAGCGAGTTGCCAAAAGCTCCGCGCGAGCGGTTCAGTGGCGAAAGTGAAACTTGTCGAGGTATGATAATGATGAAAGAGTTCCAGGTCGTCGATAGAGAAGAATCCATCATGCAGGCCGCTAGAAAACACTTCCTTCTTTGGCGGAATGGGCGACAATGACATGCGAGCTTCGTTTGCAGTAATATAGGCGCATTCGGCGCCATACTTGAGGCAGTTGCCACATGCCGGTCTTCTCTCGTCGCACTACGAGTCAAGTTGTAAGTCGTAGTTGCGGTGAGCAAGTGGTAACTAAGGGACAGACGCACCTTTACTCTGCGCTTCTTGCAGATCCGACATCCATTCTTGGATTTGGGCTGTCTGCGCCGAGTATTCAAACCAGATATTTCAGGCATTTCAATACGAAGAAAAATATACTGCAACTAGGATAAATGTGAGAGTCGTCTTGATCCTCCACTCGAGTGATTTCAGAAACATGAGAGAGGATTTAATACCAGAAATCATGGATGCTGAAAATGATCCAGGAGATAAAAAGGGTGGCAGTGCCTCTTGGCACTGCGAGTGAGAAGCTCATCATTACCCCAAAGACTGGTATCAATAGTCCGTAATGCGTTTGATTTTAGGCAGCTTCTTAAAAATCTCCTTATTATAGCCACCAATCTCAAGTTACGCGGATTATTCGCGGATGGTTGCAGTTTGCAACGACATCGTATTCAACCATCTTGCGGAATACGCAAATACGCGTATAAGAGTGGGGTCGTTTCGGCAGCCACTGAAAGGTAAACCGGTCTAACCGCGAATGACTAAATTCAGGGGTTCTGACGGCAGACTCCGCCCCGGATAGCGGGACATAAGCCTGCCACACACTGACACTTCCTATTGGTCATCGCCCGTCCTTCCGGCACAGACGGAGTTAGGCACGGTATCAAACGATAGCAAATATAATCGATCCAACCTATAACTCTGACCTTGACACATAAGTACGTCCTCGTTTCGCTACACTTGTTTTTTTGACAAGAATATTGAATTTGCTGCCATTATGGCTCGCCGGAGAGCTTGTTAAATCAAGGATGCTAGTAGGCATATACTCAACATGATGGTTATTTTTGCCCAGACCATGACGCATTTTCTTTTGATAATATTTTCTTGACTCAGCCACATATACCAATGACAACGCCGCATATAGAGAGAGGCCCTCCCATTCTTTTTTTGGTGCAATACTTTCTAAACCATGGTGATTGTGTTGAGCAGGGGACGATTGTCTCTTCAGCGTAGCTACGAGTGCAGTAGAAATTATATGTAGGTGGATAAAGTGGGTCATGAAGGTCCAAAATGTAGAAGGCTGGGCTTCTATTTCAACAAGGTGGTGGTTGTCCTGGTAGTGGTTCTCCAGGTGGCCCTCTGCATGTTGGTCCGTCCAGTCCAAGCCTGGTCTCTAGTCCAAACCATATATTGGTTCCGGTACAAATGGCAGCACTGGTGTTTCCACGCGCCTGGCGCATCACGTTGCGGAGGGAAGATCAACCCCCAGCAGAGTGAAATCTGCACTCGCAGATGGGTACCATATTGCCCACCCCCAGACGGTGGCTTTCCTTGTGGTCCTCTGTGTGTTGTGAGAGCTGCGTAATGCTAAATAATAAAAATAAAGTTTATTTTTATTCTTTTTATTAGACTAATTTCTTTTAGTTTCGATTATTTGTTTTTCTATTTTTAAGAAAAGAAAGAAGCCTCGTCCAGGAGAGCCTTTATTGTGAATATCTGGTCTTTCGACCACAGGCCCGAGAAAGAAGTTCGGCATAACATCCGACTGACTGGTGCTAGCTTGTGCCAGAGCTGGTTTGTATTCCCGCTTGGAGAGATGTGGACTTCGTACAGAACACAGTAATGTCGTGCGTGGCAGCTTGAATGCATCATACGAAAAGAGCAAGAATGGTACTAGTACCTTGGTGGGGGTACTAGCACGTGACAGCCTGACCAAGCATGCCCGGTGGTGACTGCCAGTCACCGACCCATCCACACGGCCATTTTCACCCAAAAAGGGTCTGAAGCGACCTGAGGGCCAGTGTCCATCATGTCTGAGCATACAGATCATGAATACCTAGTATTGCCCGTTGAAGGTGTGCGAATACAATAAGTTCCTCCGAGACTCGTTGGATCTCCCTGACCTTTCGCATGTCACACTTGATCGGTCTTAGCCTCTTGAAAATCACTCAAGCGGCCGGCAGTTGCATATGATTACGCCGCTGATGTGAATCGTGCGTGTCCATACAGGGGATCTGTTACGGTCAGAAAGGATATTTCGGGTTTTGTCCTTCTAGATCATGACTTGAGGTTGAGCAAGGAGAGCCTGTGGTGCCTCTCGCATTGAGTTCCTAGTGTCAACTCAGGCTTTCGGTTGTGAATACGCTTTGTTCCTGGATTTATTTCGTTTTTCAATGAACAACCTATGTTAATTATCTTTTCAGGATTGGCTTCTCTCTCAAAATTTCTTTCTCTCCGTCTATTGTCTTCTGGACGAGAATCTGAGAAAGAGTTTATCTGGATAAGCGTAGCTAAAACCGTTGAGAAAGGCTTCTTGTTTCGAAGCCTTTCTTTCTATCGTATAAATATTTAAGAACAAGACCAATCCTTTTATCCAAAGACACATTCTGAGAGGCCCGGCGCAGGTGCAGTGGCACTGACAGTGGTAGTACTCACCGCAGATCCCCTCCCTGGATATATATCCAATCAGTCTTCAATACGTACCGTAGTGGGAAACTGTGGGGATTGGGAAGTGTTTTTACCCTTCTGAAAGCGCTAAAAGCCTTCTGTAGTCAAATGTGCTTCTTGACGCAAATGTGCTTCTCGATGCAAATATTCTTTTTGGCCCCCCTAAGCACCCCCGTGGGGGCGACCACTATAGGATATCAACCAAAATAACCTGTTTCTTTCCCGTGTTCTTGTAAATTTGTAAATCCGTAAATCCGCTGTAACTTAGTTGTAAATCCGTGACTCCGTACAATCCAGGTTTTATGTTCGAATCGTGTTGTGGTTAAAAGAAGAAAAAAAATCAAATTCTTTTTGCCGTTATACCACTTTTGGTGGTTGGCGTTAGTGGATGCTATAGTGGACGCTGGATTGGTTATAGTGGACGTTATAGCGGGCTTATAGTGGGGCAAATGTGCTTCTTGAATATAGAAGACCTTCCAAATTAAATGATGTTATTATATACAGAAGGCTTCTCAACCTACTAAATGCCCCATGGCTGTATCTTTTCGTAGCTCTACAGAATGAGTTTAGAAATCTTCAATATCTTCTCAGGTCTCATCTTCCTCTGCATATTGACCCAAATGTGGGGTCCATACTCGTCCGATAGTATTGAACTCGACCTCGTCACATATTTAGAGAAGTACTTGAAATATCTGTACGGCAATTGGCTCACCTTGTGGGAAAGTTACAACAAGAACGCAACAATACGATCATATGCAAATGAATTGCGATACGCGCTATTATGTTGCTCAACGAAGAGGACCCATATTTCGGATGCATATAAATTATGGTCTTGTGTTGGCTTTTGGCGACTGGGGTGAACTGTTTCATGGTATGCTGAGCCGCATAGCTTTTCATCTACAATTCTGGAATCATTGAGAATTATATCGAGACTTTTGTGGCTCTAAATCCGGGCTTTTGTCGCGATGAATCTTTGTCGTGATGTATTCATTGGTGCTGCATACAGTGCTTGTTGCCCTTGGTCATTCACATTCTCACCATTGCCTCAGCTGCCACATGCAGCATTACAAGACTTGAAGTTGATAATTCGTACTTGCTAGTTCGAGAGATTAGACAGAAACGTTCTAAAACAATAACTCTCTTCTAGTTTTAAGTGCTCAATTGTGATACACAAGGCTGTGAATAGAGGCATGCACTCGAAAATAGCACAATTGTGTGTGGCGCAGCCCCCAGCCTTATCTGGTGAGTGATCCGCATGCAGCTACTCTATTGGATGATCTAAAATTAGCAACGCAGACTACTTCCACAAAGATTTATTTTAATGTCTTTTATGCATTTTTGCGACCAATCGAGGAAAACACCCCAACATGCCAAGACTTTCAGCAGAGAAGGCTGCCTCGTTCACAATTCAGCCCCCGTTGAAAAGGCGTCATAATCTGCAGGTCCAACCTTTTTTGGGAACGACCCCTTGCAAGGCATTCTCACCAAAAGGCGAAGTGAGCCTACAGTCCAACGAATTCAGCCCCCAAGCTGTAACATCATTGTCCCCATGTCACAAAATTCTTGCTTTCGGGCAGGGTTTACACTTGCTGGGGAAGTCTGACAACATAGATAAAAAAGCAACGATAGCCTTACCACTGTCAATCTTAAATATCCTCGACGTGGCTTTTGACCTCTCAAATGTCGACTTTGTGTGATTCACACGTGGACCTAATCGCAGCGCATCTCGCTCTGATCTGCATGCTCACGACCCGACCGAATTAAAGCTTTCATTTCGTTCGATCGCGGGAAAGGATGTCGGGTATCAGCCTGTACTGGACTCCCCCGCCGCCTGCGGACTGGAACTTCACGGGGCAGGCCTGCGCCGCAGCCGCTCAGTGGACAGGCAATTATATTGAGGCCATCTCGACGTTTGGCGAAGACGGGAACCATCCCGTCCCGATATCCTTCTCTGTGGAGTATTTGTATACAATACTACCGTCTGAGTATCGTGATAATACGACCAATACCAGTCTTGCAGCATGGTACATTGACCAATGGACTGAAAACATTAACGACAAGCGATTCATCCATTTCTGGGATGACTTTACGAACTATCCACTTGATAATTGCCAGAACGAACTCTGTCCAAAGCTCGGCTGGGAAGAGGATCCTGATCTCGCCGGTGTTGGAGTGCGTATTTAATGTCAGCGGACTTGGCTTGTTCACTTCGTACTGATGTCAGCTGCAGATGCTCATTAGCTACTACATTGTTGCCGGCTTGACGACATTTTACTATATTCTTCTATTGTTGCCCGATCGACTTCAGGAGGACAGGTCATCAGATTTCGAGCTGACTAAGTTTTCTCTTCTCGCCTCCAGTACCCACGAGAAGGATGAGGTCAACACAAGCAACCAGGGAGACAACTTTGGAGTGAGGATCTTGAAGGCCCTCAGAAAGACGCTCAACAATTTTCTTCTCGCAGATCTCATATTCACCGTCGGCATGCTAGGTGCAGCTCTTTGGCGGTTTTATACCGCTTCTCACCGCCCCGAGATTCCATACAGCACTTTCAATCAGTTGATCTCATTCTTCATGTCGTGCTATTCCGTCCTATCATGTTTGGTCCTGCAGGCAGTCGCAAGGCCCGATTCGAGCGACTCGCATGTTCGACATCATTATCGATGGAATCTAGCGCTGCCATGGATTGCCATCGTGCCGATGACAGTTGTACTCGCTGGCTATAACTTTCGTGATTATTTAGGTCTCGTGGGATATTCCAGCGAAGAAAGTATTCTCAGAATGGCTAGTCGAGAATCTGAACTCGGAGAATGGGTTTGGCTAAGCTACTGCGATCCGTGGGAAACTCGGAGATCCGTGGAGATTGTGCTTTACGCAGGTCTTGTTCTGCTAGCCATCAATGCTCTTTGGTACTTTACAGCTTTTGTACGCCGAGTATGGAGGTTGTGGAGAGTTGAGCAGAAAACCCGGAGAGGTGCCAAAGAGGTCGGGAACAACAGACGCCCATGGGTTGCAAGGGTCTTCCGCTATACTCGACTGTTCGATGGTTTTGGGTGCGCGGTGATGATGTGGGCATTTCTCATCATGTTTCACATCTACCGCAACAATTCCCACAACAATGCAAAGGACTCGGATGGCGGCTCAAAGGATTGGAGTTTCGGCCAGATCCTGGCACTGGCAGCCTGGGCGCCCACATTGGTTGAGTTATTCAACAGGATCTTTCTGCATCCTCTGGTGGATAGATACCACGAGGTCCTTAGTAAGTAACCTCGCGTACGCGACGCAATTTATATCGTGGCCGCAGCACTAACAACATCTAGAAAAGAATCGGCGGAGAGGAGCGGAAAATGGTGGGCCACAGCTGCCGGGTGGTCACAGATTCGAATCGAGCCAGACTGTATGATAAATATTGAATGCTAAGAAAGAAAAAGGGAAAAGACAATGAAATATCTGTTTGTCACGCATTGAGTTCTAGATAGTGCTCTCGATAGTAATTAATAATGGTCACACTACTATCCGGCAGAACATGGCGAGAGCTTGTAGAGAGACATTGATCTGATATCACTCTTCCAAGTGTGTGTAATCATCTCGTTGAAGGAAATAGAATAGAAGACAACTATGCAGCGAGAAAGGAAGAAAGGCACATTCAAGATTGAGGGACTCACTGCCTGTACTGTTCTCAACTCGATCTTGCCAATAAAAAACAAGGGTCTTGTACTCGTGCAGCCAAGGATTATTCTCCGAAGCTCATCAAAATACCTGAATACAGTCTATTCAGAGGAGTAACCTGTCTAGTTCGTATCAAGCTCACTTAGTGTTCAGCTCATAGCTTGTCGCGGCATGTTATCCGACAGCCAGTCGTAATCGTGGAAACGACTGGGGCTGAACCAAATTAGGCAATTTCTGTACATGTTGGCTGGATTCATGCCCCAGATATCCTTCGAGACTCCAATCATGCAGCATAACATTAGTCACGCATCTGCAGCCTATATGCCAGGAGCTGCTCAGGATCGTGCAGAGGAATTGGAGCTTCAGCCACCAAGACGGCGTGGCTCATGTGGGCGGTCGCCGGATTCCATTAGCTGTTATAGCTTTTGTGGTTATGTGCACCCGAGGCCGCGTTGTCGTTGAGGGGCTGGCTACAACTACCAACAAAGGCATCAACCGCGAAATGTGTGGTACGATAGCTGTAGCAGTGGGAATTGCCGGTCGATTGGTCAGGACCCGACGCGGGCAGTCGGGCAAGTCGGGATGAAGAGGTGGCAAAATGCCCGCCAAGCTAATATGAAATAACCCCAGAAGCTTCGTACTTGCATGTGTCATGTCTGGGGGTGCCCAGATTTCGCCACGCAGATCAACTTGCATGCAACTTACCCTAGGTAGCTTGCTAATTCATGCAGTCCAGCCTGTGAATAGGAGATCGTTCTAGATTGATTTGAATCTTTTGAACTGGTAGTTTCTTGAATCCTCGTGACGGTCAACTGGGATAAAATTGAAACATGTGCTGTAGAGAGGCGCGTCGGTCGGCCGGTCCCATTCTTTAGACTCACTGTCCACAAAATTTGGGGTTTTCAATCTTGACAGCAGCTTCTTCAGTCTGCATAGATATCAAATATTCCGGGGCAGGCAATCTGATTTAAATGATTACGGCGGCCAGCACTTTACAGGGATATGCAAGCCGTTCAGATCTATCTCAGTAAATACGATCAAGGTTGGTTTTCCAGAGGTGGTGTAAGTGCCTCGGTTTCAATCTGGGCTGGGTAGCGGGAACCCCCATTGGCTCGAGGTTAGTTCCAATGTTCTGGCATTGCGGGCGCTAAGGGCCGTCTTAGGGCCTAGAACGCTCTCTGCTGGGGTCTGGCGAGAGCTAGGCCCGCTAAGACCAGGGGCTAGGGAATCAAGCCCAACGGTTTGGAAGGGTCCTCGGGAGTCGGTTCACTACAGAAGCATTGATGGAAACCTCGTGTGTACATGAGAATAGACGGACAGCAGCATGTCTAGCCATGTACACACTCGGGTTCACCCCCCCCCCACCACCCCCGATCGCCATCCCAGAGCAAATCTTCGGGGTCGTTACCGTTGATACCCTGAACGCCAATCTTCGACGCACAACAAATTCAATGCCCGCCATGTGGGTAGGTTGTTATGATATTGGACCAAGGCTTAGTCAGGCTTCCAGATGCCATCCGATACCTTGTCCGCGTTCAAGCTTTTTTTTTTTTTTGACTGCCAACTCTAACAACCATGCAGCAGCAGTAGACCACCATTGACCTACCTACCTACCACCTGTGAGGGGACAAGTGTGCTTTCACCACTGAAGTTTTCGTGGGAGGCCCCCGTTCTCAAGTCTTATCGCTCGCTCATTTGACAGCATTGGCTTGCATGAGAAGACGCGCCCGCTTCTTGGTCTGCAGTCGGGTGGACAATTTCTTCTTTCCCATGCTCTTTGGATCTTTGACTCCTCGTCGATCAACCCTGATGCAATCCCATTGAGAAGACATATCACCGGATTCTGCCTCCTCTAAACGACAGAAAGGTGATCGGCCCCGTCGATCAATCAGTCACCCGTCGTGGCACCCAGCGACACCACGTTGTCTCGGGGGGAAAATATGCACAGGCGGCTTTGACCCCCGCATACCCTAGACTCCACCTCACTCGTCAATTGCGCATTTTGGCACAAACAGAACGATGAGTCTGAAGACAGAGACAATCCGCGAGAGGGAAGCATCTAGGATCGCTCCTGAGCTGTGAGTGAGCCGCATTTCTTTGTCATTACATCATCCCATGGAAATTGGTGTCAGCCCGGCTCGGCTCTGACCCATATATACGCCCATTCCCTGTATCCGGAATTCATAGCTTCTCATCTAACAACTCAGATTTAACCATGCCCAAACTTTTCGGAAATCATCTCTATGTTGTGGCGACTTGAGGGATCAACATGCCTTGCCCACGCTGCTTTCAGACCCCGCATTGGATGCTTTTGCCCAGCTCGGTGCCTTCAGGCTGGATGTGACACGCTGTCTCATTTCCATTTTTGACCGCAACCACCAGTATATTGTCGCCGAGGCCACAAGAAATTCTGTGGTTGCTCCGTTTCATCAACAGCATGAGGAGGTCTGGTTGGGTGGGACAGCAATAGCCCGAAGTCACGGTATATGTGAACATGTACTCATCGCCACGGATGACATTCATGAACCGCCCAATGCTGAGCTTCCAGTTTCCATTGTGCCGGATCTTGCCGAAGACTCCAGGTTCTGTAACCGTCCCTATATCCATGGACCGCCATGCAATCGATTTTATGCCGGCGTGCCCCTCAGGGCCGGAAATGTCAACATTGGCGTACTATGTGTCTTTGACGAAAACCCTCGGGCCGGGCTCGAACCAGTCCAGATCGAGTGTCTTCGCGGTCTTTCTCGGATCATCATGGGCTATCTGGAATTCAAAGAATCAGCAACTGGTTTCAGAAAAAGCGAACGTAGTAAGTGACTCCACTTGCCCCATTGACTGGTCTCATGGTATCTCATGCACATTGATCAGTCCAAGAAACTAATACGATGCTTTAGTGGTCCGAGGGCTCGGAAGCTTCTTAAATGGCAATGCAACAATGTCAGAGCTGCAAACTGGAACAGTTCCTGGAATGTCCCGTACCAGCGACAGTCAAGCCAATTCCGCCATCCAAGAGACACCCATGTCACAGCAACCCACGGATAATACGTCAGAAAGCAATACGGAACAGTCGCAACAACGACCTTTGCCTGTCCCCTTGCAAACTTCGACTGGGTCAAGTAGCGGGTCTAGTGACACCAAGACCGTTTGTCCTGCAGAAAGTGAACACACAACCTCAGCCACTTGTACTCTGAGCTCCGCCCGGACGATTAGTACCGTGGCACCACCAGAAAATCCACAGGTCAAAGAAACGAGGAGACTCTTCAGTAGAGCCGCTAACATCATCAGAGAATCAATAGAGGTGGAAGGTGTTCTATTTCTCGATGCGAGCGTTCGCTCATACGGCGGCCTTATTGAAGCAGATGAGCACCCGAGCTCCATCTCACTCCCAGGTCTTGCAGTAACAGCAGGTGATCCGACTCAAGAAGAGGAAGCCGGGCTGAGGAACTGCAATACTTTGGGCTATTGCACTAGCGTGTCCTCAAGTATTGACAAGGCACCAATAATTTCGCCCGATATTCGAGTCCCCGAAAAGCTACTTCGGGAGCTCTTGAAACGCTACCCACAGGGCAGAGTCTTCAACTTCGACGAAGATGGCTCAAATTTGGACCTGTCTGACGAAGAGGCTGACACACCAGAGCTTACGGATATTGAACACGGCTCGTTACCAAGCCGAAAGCTCTCAGCTGATGAGATCCAGAGAAATGAGGCCGAACTGATATCAGCGATATTTCCTGGTGCCACAAGCGTATCCCTGATTCCTTTGTGGGATACACGTCGGGAAAGATGGTTTGCCGGTTCATTCGTTTGGACAAAGACGGCTGCCCGTAGCCTCAAGGGTCACGGAGAGACGAGTTACCTCCGTGCATTTGCTTCAACGATCATGGCCGAGGTAGATCGCATTCATTCGACGAGTGTTGAACAGAGCAAAAACGACCTTCTTGGCTCCTTGAGCCATGAGCTGCGATCCCCACTGCACGGAATAGTGGCTGCTGTCGAACTACTTCAAGATACAGAGCTCGACGCGTTTCAGGGCGACTTGCTCCAAACTATGGATGCATGCGGGCGCACACTTCTCGACGTCATTGATCACCTTTTGGACCATTCCAAGATCAGCAAGGCCGCCAAACGAGCAAAGGAGCATGATGGATCATCAACAAACGAAAATCAGAGAGGGCTGAACAGATATCGTTCATTCCAGTCTCAGATCGGCGCACTCTCCCACACAGTCGACTTGGATGCTTTAGTAGAGGAGACTGTTGAAAGCATGTTCACGTCTCATTGCTCTCAGAACTCTGCTGCATTATCGCTCGAGCGCGATGTCGTCAATATTGACCTGACACAAAAGTCTACCTTCACGTGGCATACAGAGACTTCCGTCATTGATCACATGGATGTTGTCCGTATTACAGCTCCTCACTCTCGTGTTTCTGTATATCTTGATATTGACCCCGATACATCTTGGTTCTGTCAGGTTGAAGCAGGTGCAATTCGCCGTATCATCATGAACTTGCTTGGAAACTCGTTCAAATTTACGAAGAGCGGTTTCATCATGGTCAGTATGAAGCAAGAGCAGTACAGGGCGAAACATGGGAAATACCAAGCCCGGCTTATACTCAATGTCTGGGATTCAGGAAGAGGCATGAAGCACGACTTTCTCCAACATCACGCCTTTGAACCATTTTCACAAGAGGATCCTCTGAGTCAAGGCACAGGACTTGGACTCAGTCTTGTTTCAGAAGTCCTGCGGGGTCTAGGCGGTACTATCCGACTGGAGAGTGAACTGGGGCGTGGAACCCTTGCGACTGTTGCCATACCACTCAAGTCCTCTTGTGTATTGGCAAAACGAGACTCTCAGTTCGCAGAACACGTCGCAGCTCTCAAAGGACTTCGAGTCTCCCTAAGCGGCTTGAAGAATGAAGCTGAAGCCCCTTGCATATCAGGCCGCAAGCCCCCAATTGAGAACGACCTCTTGGAGGCGGTTTGCCGAAAATGGCTCCATCTTGAGACTGTCGTGCATGGATCAGAAGACATTCGACCAGACATCATTGTATGCACCAACATTGCTATGCACGACAAGTCCATAGCCAAAGGCTTTATGCCCCCGCCCGTCGTTGTGATCTGTCCGAGCGCGGTAGAGGCGCACAGGCTGTCTTTGGAATTCCGCCAAACAAGAAAGGGAGAGGCTTTCGAATTCATCTCCCAACCGTATGTTCACAGACCAGTATTTCCCGATGTGAATCACTGCTGACGATATTTATAGTGTTGGGCCTCGAAAGTTAGCCAACGCAATGATATTAGCTCTGGGCCGATACAATGATGCCAAAACTTCAGATCTGTTGTACTCGGAAGTACCTTATCATCAAACAAGATTCGACAATTCAATGATCACGCCTGAATACACCCCTGGCGCTGAGGGTCCATTCCCACCTAGCTGGATTCCGGACCTTGTTCCGCCAATTTCTGAACCTGCCGAGCTACTGGCGGTCCCGATACCAGAAGTTGGGCCGACCTTGACATTGCCCTTACGACAAAGTCTCACCGAGCCGGTCATCGTAGACGGTGGTGTAGCTGTCCTTGATCCTGTTCCAAGTTCCATCCTTCTCGTGGACGACAACAATATCAACTTACAGGTATGTAAAAAGATTTGAATATCCAAATTATGTCACTCACACATTCCAGATTCTTGTCTCGTTCATGAAGAAGCTCAAATACAATTACAAGACGGCAACAAATGGTCTGGAGGCTTTTGAAATATTTTCGGCGAATCCTGAATCTTTCAGCCATATTCTCATGGATATATCCATGCCTGTCATGGACGGTCTCGAATCTACACGCAACATTCGTGCACTCGAAGCGACAAAGCAGCTCGCGCCAACTAAAGTCATCGCCCTGACTGGCCTAGTGTCTGCAGATGCGCAAGAAGAAGCCTTTGCCAGCGGTGTCGATATGTACATGACCAAACCTGTGCGATTCAAACACCTATCGAGCGTGTTGTCAGGTGATACATTGCAGGTCAAGGGAACATCATGACGATTTGTACCATCTGGGCCCACGGAGGACGGAAAGAGAAAGATGCAAACGAATTAGCTTGAAGATGAGTCAGAGTTGGACATGGCAAGATACGGAGAAGATGTGCGCAACCGCCATCTAATATACCCGAGCAGGTGATTTGCGGTTGCTGATCCATTATAGTTTTTAGCCGGTGAGAGATATCATATCATGGGTCAATTTTGGGAAGTGCAAAAGTGTGCGTCGGTAACTGTTATTGGAAAAATATTGGAGAAATATTTAAGCCGGAGTATAGGAGCCCTAAATCATTTACCAACAAGTTTTTAAAAAGAATCTACTGAGTACGATATTGTCTCACAACTACAAAATCGTTTCAATATTGATATTTGAGTTTGCATCTACAAGTGCACATGTTTTAGCATCCACAGTAAGTTGTTTCTGAATGATTCATGTCAAATGACTTTTGCATTGAGATGATACAAATTAGGACTCATCAAGCTGAGCTGTCAGTCTTTGAAACCAATCTTGTCTCCGCTTGGATGCAGCGATCGAGAGTGCCGCTTCAGGACAAATCATGTCCGATCCATGAAAAGCACCAGGCCATACGTGCAATTCACACTGTACTCCATCACGCCACAGATGTTGTGCATAGGCCACGGCCTCGTCTCGAAATGTCTCAACGGACCCGACCTCGATGAACGTGGGAGCAAGCTTGGTCAGATCCTGGGCTCGTGCCGGTGCAGAATAGGGACTGACATTCTCGGTGCCTCTTCTCTCCCCGAGCAAGGCCGTCCAGGCGGCATTGTTTTGTCTTCGATCCCAAATACCAACCCCTTCGAACTGGCGGGAGGAGACGGTTTCATCTCGGTCATCAAGCATCGGCTGCAGCAGCATCTGCCCGGCAATGGCGGGCCCTCCGCGATCCCGGGACAGAAGCGCTACTCCGGCCGCCAAGCCCCCGCCGGCGGATGTCCCTTGGATGATGATCTTGGCAGGGTCGATATTGAGCTCGCCCGCATGGGCCGCCATCCAGACTAATCCCGCATAGCAGTCCTCCAGCGGTGCTGGGTCCGGGTGCATAGGTGCTAGACGATAATCGACGCTGACGATAACGACGTTTCGTTCCTCCATTTGGCTCAGCGCCCAGCCGACGGTGATGAATCTGTTGCCCGAGATCATGCCACCTCCGTGGAGGTGGTACAGGCCGATGCATTTGCCAGCGCTCAGAGGAGTCTTTCGTCGAAAAACAGAAACGGCGATCTGGTTATTGTCGGGACCGGTAATCATGTGCTCTTCATGGAGCACATGCGGCGTCGACACATCTTCCACTGTATTTGGAATCCGTGAACGGATCTCTCCAGAACTTAGCAGTTTGGCCAACTGTTCACCGAGGTACGGGTCTAAAGAGAGAGTTTTCGTTGCCATGGTTGTAGAATGAAGGATCGCAGATGAAATAGTTGACATGCATTACTTCCAAGGATGAAGCATCTCGATATAAGGGGCTCGAACATCATGTTGAGACTGAAAACCTGCGTGTACGAATACTCTTTTTTTCGTATAATGAGAGCGAGACCCACCCCAAGCGAAAGCGAAGCCCAGACCCACTGAATAGGCGAGAAGCTAGTAGCCTAGAAGACAAGCAATCTGCAATGCACAGCGCTAAGAATGCTTGAATGCGCAGATCACAGCGGCAGAGATGGACACTCGAACTCTTCCCGATCGCCAAATTCTGGCTTGTATGGGTCGATGCAAGGGAAGGGATTGGCCCACTGCAGTTGTACCAAAATTCACATGTCAATTATTGTCCATCCATGTTTTTTCTGGCCAATGCGAGGCCATTGGTCATATACTGGTCCCCTGAAATAACACAGCTTACAGCGGACGCTAACAGCCCCGCCGCCCCAAGCTTGAAAGCCGCCGGTGACTCCCAAGATCCTCCCGGAAATTATTCCGAAACGACGCTCGGAATTACAACAATATTCTGAGACAAGAAACTGCCAATGAATCCATTTATCGAAAGCGAGACCGAGCCAAGGCGGGGACCGGCGCGGAGTGGGGGCTTGAGGCTCCCAGGTAGTGCCTAGACCGAGGTACCAGAGATCGAATTTATATGGTCAAGTGTTATATAACACCCTCAAGACACATCAAATAGGGATGCACAGGATAATGTAGTGTCTACTTCAATTTCTTGAACTGAATCTCTGCAGGATGAACCCACCCCAGGTCGTTGCAGTCATTGGCGCTGGAGGCATAGGTCTCGCAGTCGCACGCCGACTCGCTCCCGGTCGGACGCTCTTCCTCGCCGACAACTCTGAGAAGACCCTCACCACCGCCAAGGAGACTTTGCAAAAAGAGGGCTACAGCGTCGAGACCAGGACACTCGATGTCTCGGATCCGCAAGCCGTCATCGTCTTTGCCGAGGAGACCGCCGCCCGCGGCCACCTCGCAGCAGTCGTGTCCACGGCCGGGCTGTCGCCGTCCAGCTCTTCGAAACTCATCTTCAACGTGAACCTCGTCGGCACCGCGGCGGTCATCGAGGCCTTTCTGCGCGTCGCGCAGAGCGGGACGAGCCTGGTCTGCATCTCCAGCATGGCCGGCCACATGGGCCCGCCCCCGTCGCAGGCGCTGCGCGACCACCTGGCCACGGCGCCCGCGCACCAGCTGCTGCAGCACGACGAGCTGGCCCTCGACACGGTCCCGCACGTGGCCTACACGACGACCAAGAATGCAAATCTGATCAGGGTCCAGGCCGCGGCGCGCGCGTACGGCCGCAAGGGGGCCCGCATCAACAGCGTCAGCCCGGGCGTCATATCCACCGACGCCGGGCGGGAGCAGATTGCCGCCGGCGCGGCAAAGTTTGTTGCAGCGTCTCCTGCGGGCCGCGTCGGCACGCCGCAGGATATCGTCAATGCCGTGGCGTTTTTGGTCAGCGCGGATGCGGCCTTTATCACTGGCACGGATATTTTGGTGGACGGCGGCGTCGTTGCTGCGTACAAATTCCCTGAGACTGCTTGAGCACGCTGTTACGTAAAGCACCGGTAAACACTGGAGGCAACGATACATGGCGAGAGAGCTTTGAAATTCGTGGACGGAGCCATCGAGCAGAGCCTATGCAAGGCGGACGTCGCAGCTTAAACGGGGCATTTCACAGGATCATCAATTGTTTAGAACCGAGCACGAACTCGTTTGAGCCGTATTCACCGTTAGGATAATATTGTTTTCATTGACTCCGGACCGAATGGTCCAGAATGTGCATAAGCGGTTCAGGAGTCAGACTTTCAATGCATCGCCATTTGAGATGTAATCTATGCTGCAGGGCTACAATTTACAATTTCTTCGCTATTGTATCTCTTTTACATGCCAAGATGACCATACTGACACGCTCAGACCTTGCCATCTTCCACCCGGAACGTCTGAGAAACGAACTCTTGGAATTTCCGCGGGGGTATCCTGGCAGCATAAGCAGCATCCACCTCGGGCGTCGTCAAACCCGTCGTGTCCGGGACCAGCCAGAATGCAGCTGCCCCGAGCAAGAGCGTCGTGACCGCATAGATGAAACCAGTCCGAGCGCCAAGGTTGCCAGTGTCCACATTGTACATGTACGGCGTCACGAAAATGAAGAGCCACGAGGTAAGTG
This sequence comes from Neopestalotiopsis clavispora, assembly GCA_014621435.1. NCBI lineage: Eukaryota > Fungi > Ascomycota > Sordariomycetes > Amphisphaeriales > Sporocadaceae > Neopestalotiopsis > Neopestalotiopsis clavispora. The sequence continues at coordinate 74,447 of JAANBA010000161.1, forward strand.
TTTGGGTGAAGACGCCGAGGGCCATGGACTTTGCGCGCAAGTGGTACGACGGGATCTCGGCGGCGACGGGCCACGCCGCGGCTTGCAGCGTCGAGGCCGTCAGCGAGATGAGCACGTTCATGAGCACGGCAATGGCCCAGAGGGCGCCCTCGCCGGGAACCCAGTACAAGGCGCCGATGATGACCATGAAGACAAAGTTGATGACAAGACCCGTCATGATGACGTTGCGGCGGGTAAACCTTTTCAGGTACAGGCCACTGGCTGCGATGATGACGAGTGCCAGACCAAAGCCTCCGATGCCAATGTCAAAGGCGTGGATGGCTTCGAGGCCAGCCGTGATGAGAAAGTATATGTTTTGCGAAAGGAATGCCGCCCCTGACGCATTAGTCAGGGAGAAGAGTAGCAAAATGGTCAGTGTCCTCTTGAGATGAGGACCTGAGAAGCAAGCTGCATAAGATCCTTTATCCTCTTGAGTCGCCTGTTCCATTTCGATGTCGTAAATCAAGCACGCAAGTCGATCGTCTGTCTGTTGGCTGTTTCCGTAAACTCGTCGCATCACGGCTCGAGCCGCTTCCGTATTGCCTCGTGTGATCAAATAGACTGGGGATCTGTACGAACCCTACATCAGCTTGAGATGGAGTGGGTGGGATCTGGGTCAACCTACTCCGGTGCGAATGCCCAGGCAATTACGGCAATACCGCCAACAGCCCACTGCAGGGCAAAGACAAACCGAAACGCGGACTCGTTTATGACAGGTACATATGCTCTTATCACTCCCAAGCAAACGGCTTGAGTCATGATGACGAAAGCAACTAGCCACGTCTGAATGGGCGCTCGAAGCCTCAGTGGTGCAATCTGTAATCTCTCAGCATTTGTCAGAGGTTGACCTCGAGTGAGACTATACGTACCTCTCCTGCATAGGTCGTGGCAATGGAGTAAACGCAGCCGATGCCTAGACCAGACACCATCTTTCCAGCCAGCAGAGTACCTCGCGCGGTCGCAATGTACTGAATGGCAGTTCCGACCAAGGTCAGACACGCTCCCGCGCACGCAGGCCACTTTCGTCCCAGTCGTGCCGAGATCCAGCCGGCCAAGATGGCTCCGATGGCCTGCATGAGCGAAGACATGGCTGTCCATAATGACGTCCAAAGGGAGGGCAGGTAGGGTCCCGAGGCGTTCATGTCGCCAAAGTATAACAGGAACGCGGGCATGGAAATGGATGCACCGTTGACGGTAACATCGTAGCCAAAGACGAGACCGGCTGTGAATGATACGGAGCCTGCCAAAGTTGTCAATGGTTTGAAATCACAATAATGGCACCGCGGCAATAAGACGCACATATCAGAGCCGGCCGCCAATACTTGGCCAAGATGGCGGGAATGCCGAGTTCGCGATCGACATCATCTTCAGCTTGTGCGCGTTGAACTGCTGGGTCCAGGGCAAACGACTCTTCGATGTGATCTGCATGAGCCGCACCCAAGACAGCAAGTTTGTGAGATGAAGACATCGCAAAGTTTCTGTGACTTGAATCGCAGCCTGCGACCTAGTGTGTCCACCTGCATCTGCATGATACACGGGGTTCAAGACACATAAATACCCCAGATCAATGCCTCCCGGCAATTCCGCCATTGACAACAAGCTGGAATAGATCTAGTGCCCCTATTGTAGTATAAACAAAAATTACCCCCAGCCCAATCTGTACCTATAGGGCTAAGATGAATTATGATCCCTGTCCATTGATCTGGGGTAAATCCGGGGTGCGGGGAAGTCAAAGTGAGCTCGGGGGTAATTAACCCATGTGGCTGAAGGGGTTCGTAACTCCGACGGTCAGTCTGGCTGCCTAGATCATATCACGTTCAAAAGCTGTTCGGGAGTTCCGGGATGGATAAGATTGCTGTGCCATCCTTGTCATCATAAACATTGACCGCATTCCCTAAACTCTAATCCAAAACTGTAGCATTTCGCGTGTCACTATGAAGATTTCCAACCCCATCATTCGCGGATTCGCGCCAGATCCTTCCATAGTCTTTGTAAAAGACACATTCTTCTTGGTGAACTCGTCTTTCCACGTCTTTCCCGCCTTGCCCATATACGCCTCGAAAGATCTCCAGAATTGGCAACTCATTAGCCATGCCATTTCCAACCCTTCATATCTGGACTTGTCCAAGTCATTCGTAAAACATATCCCGCTATCAGATGACAAGTCACTCGTTGTCACTGGGGGCCTGTTCGCCCCAACTATTCGCTACCATGACGGGACATTCTACATCGTATGCACCAATGCTTACGAGAACGGAGCTGGCGATCACATCTTTCAAAACTTTCTGATCAGCTGCCCCGAGGACAAGATCTTCTCTGGTGACGGGTGGTCGGACCTCGTTCCCTTTGATTTTCCCGGCATCGACCCGGGTCTCTTCTTTGACCCCGAAACCGGCAAGGCCTACCTCCATGGGTCCTATAGGACCGGGCCGCCATGGGCACCTGACTGTTCGATTCGCCAGTTCGAGATTGACGTGACTACCGGCAAAGCCTTATCCGAGACTCGCTTCCTATGGAAAGGAGCGGCCGGGAAGGATGATGCAGAGGGACCGCATATTTACCTCAAGGATGGCTGGTACTATCTACTCACGGCGGAAGCGTCCACGTTTGAAGGTCATCAGATCAATATTGCCCGTTCTCGAGATATCTGGGGACCTTATGAGAGCTGCCCGTCGAATCCGTTGTTGACGGCATTTGAAAAGGATGAGGCAGTGCGTTGGACTGGTCATGGAGATTTATTCCAGGACGCCCAGGGAAATTGGTTCTGCGTTCACCTGGGAATACAGTATGATAGCAACTGCCCAGGTCGCCATCCGCTTGGACGCGAAACCTTTCTCACGACTGTGGATTGGCCCAGTGGTGAATGGCCCACGATTGCCCAGACGCAGATGAGTCTGGATATTGCCGGTGTCGATGGAAAGAAGGCAGAGAATGAGAGTGAGGCACCAAAGTCGTTAAGCTCAGATGCTCAATTAGAGGAGCTGTATATTTGTACGCCAACCATGAAGGACTACAAACAGTCTTCTTCCGGATCAACTCATACACACTCCCTGCGGGCACAAGAGACCACTCTTTCCACGCCTCTGGGCACAACAACATTTCTTGGTCGAAGACAGCGATTCATTACAAGTGAGGCGGTCTGCACTCTTCAAGTCCCCGGTCTGGGAGAAACGAGTGTGCGCCGTGCGGGACTGGCCGTCTACAAAGATTGTCTTCGACATCGTTCTATCTACTTGGATCCCACGACAAGGACCATCACGCTGGATAGCGTCTCATTGAGAAATCCGAAACCAAGTGCATTGGACTTGACGACCAAGTTGCCACCGAGCAGCACATCGATCAAGTTCAAAATCAAGAGTGAGCCAGGAAAGTATTCATTCTTTTGGTGCGACGGCACGGACAGCGCCAAGGAGGAATGGCAGATAGCCCTCGAGGTGGATTCGATCCTCCTGTCAGCTCGAGACATGACTGGTACTATATTTGGCATCTTTGCATCTAAACAGGGAGACAGTAGTGGTTCGGGCGGGGATTGGGTGCAGTTTGACGGTTTTACTGTGAAATGACGACGGCATTTGAGCAATGGTTTCTGATAAATGGAGCAGGTATTAGAAATATTGATCATGAAATAGAACCTCTAGTCAAATATCTCAATCGCTATCATTCGTATTCATGAATGCTGAAGACTTTGGGCCAGGATCTTACTTACCTAGGTTTACGCTCTCTTATCATCATGCACCTCAATATTGACTCAAACACGATGGCCACTCACTATTAGCTTTGATTCTCATCTGAGTACATGGGTGTCGTCGCTCTTTCCTTGGTAATGAGCGTGTCGTGCTTTCTCATTTAGAGACTTAGCTTCAGCAGGGAGACAGCAAGGAAGGAACTAGACACTCGCATTGAAGACCTTATCAGTGTAAATAAGCAGCTTCTTGTCAACCAGTGAATGTGAAAGGCTGAATGGAGCCATGGAAGGAAGTAGCAGCCGAGAATTCGGTGTGAAGAGCCCTGACTTTGGTTTCCTGGCCGAGCCGGTAACGGCTGAGACTGCGCTGGCCAGGCAAAATCAATACTCGTCGATTAAGTGTTGTTTTCCGGGTCTGGTGTTCGAGCAATCGACCCAGGCTTCTTTTTTGTTTTTCTATTTTCCCAGATTGTAGCGATCACTAACATTCACTTACTTTCATGTTCCTCTGGTATCTTCTCGTCACTTATCTCCTATCTCCAAGCTCTGCATGCTCCTACCTCGCGGGCGTCCCTCTTGATGACAATCTTTGTACGCATACTTGCACCTACTACTGGAGGCGAGACAAAGCGCTACGTAGCATCAGAGTGTCAGCTCGAGGCCCGCTCGAGAGTTAATGAGAATTAACCGAAATGACCTACATGAGAACCCAAAAGACGTTACCTGTTCTAACGATTCAAGAATTTATGTGATGTAACGATGGGCAATCGCGTATGGACCATGGTCTTCTTGAAGTCGACGCCACAAATCTTGGTCGCGTCCAAACGTCAAAAACAGTCAGCGCCACGACACCAGCCACTTGACATGAGCAATCACCCTAGCACCTATGGATGCAGTTTCGAACTGTTTGACAATCTTCGGTCCTCATATCTCCAAGTCTCAGTTCTCTCTCATTTTATTAAACGCTTCTCCCCCTCCCTCCCTCTGTCAAGAGAAATTAGACGGTGTATTCCTCGGCCATTAGTGGACGATGTTGTGGCCAATCAGAAGTGAGATCCTGACTCGCTGGAGCTGCTCGTGTGATGTGCATATGATAGCGCTGAACCGCAAATCCACCGCGGGGCATCAATCGCTGCCCCACTGCTGTTGAGCAGGGACATGGTAGTCGAGAATCATTGATTATGTCGGGAGGGGCTTTGTTTGGTACGTTGAAGCTGAATATTGATCAAGTTCAATGTTGTATTTAACAGATGAGATTACTAGGAACCAGTCGCATCGTTTGATAACCGCCAGAATCCTCAAAGCAACGCTCTCTTGGTCAGTCTATGGCAACGTTGCAAGATGTCTCTCAATCCTGCCATGCTGCCATCACCCTCGTAGTCCATATTTGGCCATTTTGTACCACGATGGACAAGCTTTTGACAGGGTTGACCGCAAGTCTAGGCCGAGTATATCCATGGGGCATTTCCCCAAACGGAATTTGATCTCTTGACACATGCTTTTTCTCGATCTCCCAGCACTCACTCGACCCCCAACACCTACCTACCTAACCTATCTACCCTTGCACCTCCCATCGTCTAATCGGCGGAACCATCCGAGAAAAGTCCCGTCATCTTATCTGGACTGCTACCAAGTGCTCCTCCCCCGCGTTATTTCATCTCGTCCTCCTGACTCCTGCATACCGCCTGCCCAGGGTCGATCAGTCAAGTTCCTAGGTAGACGTCCATTATGTAACATGTCAAGGTTCGTCCCATGGCGACAATATTAGGTTACGTGCATCTAGCAGCCGGCAAACGCCCATGATCGACAATCTCATGCATCTGCTTTCTTTAGAGATGCAAGGGGTTCGCCAAGCTCAAGGATCATGCAGCTCTATTTATTCCTTATTTTACGCGCGGTTCGCGTTGAGACAGTGGCTTGATTATGTAAGTCCGTACCACCAGCTATCTACTGGAATGTGCGCATTTGCGCCGTCGCAGGAACGACAACCAAATGCCCGCCACCGCGTCTTGGGCCCAGCCTCTCTCCTCTCTATCTGAGTCAAGATGATGCCATGTGCGGGCGCGCCGCGCCGTTAGGAGGCAATTGCCGGTGTATCACAAGGGCCGTCGAGCGACTGACACTGGAGTGGCTCGAGTGGGTATAATGCGGTGAATGCAACCCTGCGATAAGGCAAACTCCAACACCAGCTACCCGCGTGCCCCCAAGGAACAAGCTCTCCCCATTAAATGACCCCACGACCCTGGTGTACATAATCCAATAAGACCCGCGAGCGCTTCCCATCCCAAAGCTGCTAATCTCGGTCCGTTGGAAGCCCCGGCGAACACGCTAGAATTGAGCCTCCCCTCCTGACATATCAATAGTCGCAAGTCGCTCGCAAGTCACCTTCTCTGTCCGTAGTCGGGCCATGTCATTTGGGCCGGTCGTATGGGCGAAATGAAACATCGCAGGCAGATTATCATGTCTTCAGCATTCCTGGTGGTGGGCATGGACCCATGTTTTTGGTCGGCTTGCTAGCAAAAATGCCCCGTCCAAGATAGCTCCGGCCTCTCCTACGGGAACAAGAGACCACACTGGAATGCAAGTAAATCTCCCTATCGTCGGGTATCCATACATTTGCACTTCACTGGGGGGCACATGACAAATGGCAACGTTGCCCGCCATATCATGGATTATGGTCCGTCGGCTTGGGACTTGGAGGTGAGCAAACAAAGGAGTCATCTCGTGGGCACCACTTTTGGATAATCATCGGTGGCCAAGTAGAGGCATCGTACAGCACCGATACCCGCGTTCCTTATCTTTGTTGAGCGGCTTTAGGTATAAGTATAGTCGTTGACGAACTAACCACCTGTTTGTTTTGCCCATCCACTGCAACGATCCCTTCAGCCCTGATTCTTTGCTACTATTCAACTATTGTTTTCTCTTGATTCTGTTATCAGTTCACTCCCTACAATGTTCACTACCGCCTTGAAGGCGCTGGCAAGCGCCGTTGCGCTCCATGCCAGCTTTGGTATGTCAAGTCCTATCAACGCTATTCAGCAGCGGGCCGGTTCCTATGAGAATTCCGTCTATTTTGTCAACTGGTAAGTCAAACGTTCCATCGTGGATTATAGTATATCTTAGTTCAAAGTGTATACTGACAATCCTGCAGGGGAATTTATGGTCGAGCCTATACGCCACAAATGCTACCAGCTGGAGAGATAACGCATGTCCTATATGCGTTTGCTAACATTCAACAGGACGGCACTGTGTAAGTGGTTACTCTGTCATGCTCTAGTCCATTCACAAAACTGACTTTCCTCATCTCAGCTATTCATCTGACTCTTATGCTGATTACCAAATCCACTGGGCTGGAGATTGTAAGTATTGCAGGAGCTCCATCATCTTCCCTAGTGCACCCATCTCATACCCCTCAGGACTTCTCCACCGACACACTATGCCTACCACTGCCTTGATGAGACTATCACTCCTTGATCTATACCCGGATTCTATAATTCAGACTAACATGAGCCATAGCATGGAACGATGTGGGCAACAATGCATATGGTTGCGTAAAGCAACTATATCTTCTCAAGAAGGCGAACCGCAACATGAAGACCCTCCTCAGTATTGGCGGGTGGACCTACAGCACAAACTTTGCAGCCGCCACCAGCACCGCCGCCAACATTGAAAGGTTTGCTGACACAGCCATCACCCTGATGAAGGACTGGGGCTTTGACGGTATCGATATTGACTGGGAATACCCAGCATCTGAAACTGAGGCCACCAACTTTGTGTCTCTACTGCAAACCGTCCGATCCAAGCTCGATGCCTATGCCGCACAGTACGCACCCGGCTACCATTTCCTGCTTACTGTTGCCTCACCTGCCGGACCGGCTCACTATAGCCAATTGCAGCTAAGTGCAATGGCCTCTGTGCTCGACTACTTCAACCTCATGGCTTACGACTATGCCGGTTCCTGGGACAACACAACGGGCCACCAAGCCAACCTGTACTACGACGCCAGCAACCCAGTCGCGACCAAGTTCTCCACGGATGCCGCCATTACCGACTACTTGGCAGCGGGCGTGCCGTCAGACAAGATCATCCTAGGTATGCCTATCTATGGCCGGTCATTTGAGGCAACCACGGGCATCGGCGAGCCATACACCGGTGTCGGTTCAGGATCCTGGGAGAACGGTGTGTGGGACTACAAGGCTCTGCCCAAGGCAGGCGCTACAGAGATCTACGACGCGGTATCCGGGGCCACCTACTCGTACGACAGCGCTACGCAGGAGCTCATCACCTACGATACCCCCGATATGATCCAGCGCAAGGTCAGCTACCTTCAGAGCAAGGGACTGGGCGGCAGCATGTTCTGGGAGGCCAGCTCGGACAAGAGTGGCTCCGCCAGTCTGATTGGCACAGCCTACAATAGCCTTGGCGGTCTCAAGAACACGCAGAACCTTCTCAGCTATCCCGACAGTCAGTATGACAACATCAAGGCCGGTATGGTCTGAGAAAGCTCTCCTCATATGCTCGCCCGTTTTTGTCATCGTATTTGATTCGGTTTTTTCTGTTCATTTTCACTGGCGTTGAGCGTTCGGCCCGGGGAGGCCTTTGTTTATATTGTACTGATTTGGATTCTTTTTCTTGCATGGCGGTATGCTGTCGTTTCAGTACAGCCTTCGTACTGGCATGGACGATTATGGTCCGCATCAATATGAGCGGCCTTTTTTTTCTTCTTCTCTTCTCCTCTTCAACGATACCTCAGATTACATTGATATTTTTCATAGCGTATATATTACAAGATCATGAAATTCAATATTTTATTCTAGATATTTCCTTTTACGCTCATTTCTCACTCTTCAACCTTGCGCGCCTGCTCCCACGAGCACCCTAACGGTACAATCCGCTACCAACAACAGACACCATCTGGCGGCTGACGATAAAACGTATACCAAGATTCGTAATTATCCATCTCAACGTAAAAGTAAGGTTGAAGCATATTTGCACAAATGTGCATCCAATCCTCATTGTCCTGTATATCCCCATACTCATCCGTCCTCTCTTCAACTGATAGCGGCTCTTCCCAGCCTTTGATCAAGTTCACATAGCCACTCCAGAGGTCCATGTAATTACCCGGATCGCTCAAGTCATTGGGGTAATACAGGACGCTCCGCAGCGCCTCCTCGTCGATCTGGATGAAGTACGTGTATCGCGAGCTCCGATCCCAAGAGGCATCACCAGTATCGACATCAGGCTTCTCCCCGCGCACCCAGTCCCTCCACCGCCTTCTTAAAACCTCGTGCGAAGCCCCCTCGAGCTCCGGGTCCTCGATGATGGGCCAGTCGAGACTGTCGGCAATCTGCGGCGCGTCCGACTCGGCTATGCGCTGCCGTATATTCTCATTGACGAGCCGCTTGAACTCTTGCCAGGTCCCCTCCAGCTCCGGCTTGTAGGTGCACCGGTAAATAACCCAGCCCCATTTCGCTTCGCCGTGTAGGTCGAGCTGCCACTGCACTGTGCGCTCCGGAGACCACTCATCACCACTCCATGGATCCGTACTTTCTTGTTTGACACTTGATGATAAATTCCGGCACAGCGAGCCGTTGAATGCACGGGTCGGTCGCGCCGCCCGTCCAAGTACCTTGGGGTGATGTTTGGCATGGTGGTGCGAAAACGACGTCGGCGATTGGTAAAAGGCAATTGACCGCGCCGGCCAGTAGACGCGTCTCGGAACAGACCGAGGTAGTTGAACCTTTGCGCGTAGCCATGGGCTCCTCGAAGCCACGTTCATTATCATCCTGGACTCTTACTTGGTCTTTCCTGGGGGCAACTAGAAAGATATATGGATCAGCATACAAGAAGCAGGTATGTCGTGTGACACAACTTCTCTTTGATAGTTGATGCTCACTGGTGGCTCAAGTTTCGCAGGCGGGGCGCTGAGTGCTTAGTCTGGAGCATGTGCCGCTAGCGTCCAGGCTGCCATAACTCCCCAGGCTTGTACTTCCTTGTGCTGGCTCCACCGTATCTGTCCCAGAGATGCGCTATAATACACCACCTTAAATCAGATTCAACATCTGTAGACGCACATTATTATACGACCAGTTTTGGAGAGAAAAGCTTGAATTAAAAGAGAAAACATTCAAAGAGTATTTAGATTTACATAATCTTAGAGTAAATTAAATGACTACATGCTGCTGGTACTATGCGCGGTGGAGTGAACATGGTATCGCCAGCTCCCACGAGAATAGCTGCTTTGTCTCTGTGAATACCGGCGTAATCACGAGGCAATGTGACAAGGCCTGAGTTGTAGTATATGGGCGTATCATTACACAGAATGCTATGTCTTTTCTTAATACGTTCTTCTAGAAGCTTCTTTTTATATTCAGGTGTTCCCTTATTAGACGTCTCGAGGTCTTCGCCTTAGGCCATCAAGCATGCCGGTCTCCAAACCGCTCGGAACTATACAAGATGGCCGGTACTGACGATCGGTACTAGCACGTAAAAAAAACAGCTTCCACCACAACTGCTTTGTCTTCAAATTCTCTATCTCTCTTCGATACCGATCTCGAGATGTTCTTCGATGCATCTTGCCAAGTCAACAAGCCACTGGTTGGTTGAGTATGGCGCATATGACTGTTCTGGGAGCTTGCTTGCCGTGTATTAGAGATGTTAGAATGTTTGTGATGCAGGGTGGCAGCCTTAGGCGCCAGCCCGACCAGTAGATAGCCGGTGCAGCTTGAGCTTGGATGAGCTTCCCAGCTTCCTTCTCTCTCACCACCTTTCAGATAGGTCACCAACAGAGTTGTTTCCCATCTTCCATCAGTTTGTAGTCTATGCCTGCCTAGGAACCCCGGCACCACCACGTCTTTTGGTCCCACGGATTCCGCGTCACTGCTTCCATCTACTCGAGATCGTGGACGTTCTGGAGTTAAAAATCAAAGCCGGTGTGAACTGGGCATTCGAGTCATTGTGATCGTCGTAGAAGACCTTAACAATGTGTGGGGACTTGACGATCGAGGCCATTTCCACAAGCCTGACAAGTGCGTAGGGTCAATCCGAATTGTGTGCTGTTGAAATGTCACATCTGAATAAAAGTTGAAATGTTCATCCGTCATCGAAAAGCTTCTTGCGCAAGGCCCAAAGTCTGTAATTGATTGGAAGGTCGTTTCCTGGGTAGCGGCCGTATCTATGGACACACTCTGGTTGCATCCAGAAGAACGCCTTAGTGACCATTCAGACTGATCTGAAATTCGAATTCACTGGTGTTTGCGTTTCCGCAAATGCGGCAACGCCAGGCATGGTAAATGGTGATAAACATAGTTATTTTCTTTTTGTGTGTAGTAGGATGATGTGAATAAGAGGTGATGGTGGTTCGCGGCCATGTCTGGATAAGAGCATGGTAAGGGCCGAGCAATATCGTAGTCGTTCTCATCCCAATCCTCAATCTTGTGTCGGTAGGGGGGAATTCCACATAGGCGTTCAAGTACAGCTCCTGCGATTGCATGATTAGCCACTTTTATACATCGCCACGATAGACAGGTCAAACATTAATTGAAATACTTACAAGGCCAGTCTCCCATGCAGTGTGATAACAAACAGATACTGCTTGTAAGGCCCCGGAGGTGCCTGGTTACGCCCGTGGCACTGAGCGTGGGTATCTGGTACGGATTACACGAAGGAGAACAACAGAGATAATGGCAATGAAATCAATGACCAGCTAACAAGCCCACGAGAAGATAGTGATCGGTGATGGGGATGAACAGTCTTCAATGTGTGGCAATCGTAGCAAAAGTGGGATGAAGAAGGGAACGTGCCAGCTCTGGGGAAGCTAGGACTAGTAACAGTGGTTGGTACTAGCACGTGACAGCAAGTGATGAATGATGATTAGGGCAAACGATGAGTAAATAGAACTGATCAAATGGAGAAAGCGATATAGGGTGGGGCGATCAGAGGTCCTCTGAATTGGTCGGTAATGTGTTGATTTCGAAGGAGGTGTGAGAAGGAAAAGAGAAAAGACAGACCAATTTGGGGCAGGATGACACTTAAGTACCTGTTTGGCGTTGGAGCAGGGACAACAATCAAACATCTATGAAGAAAGGAAAGAACAACAGACCTCACTCATCTCAAGGTTGCATCATTCAACGACGTTGCCACGTTTCTGGGGTCAGTGGCGATCAACGGATACCTTATATGATGTTGCTTCCGTGACTGCATGTCGCAGTTGAGCAGTTGCGAGCAGGTTTGAATGCAGTTGCCCGGAAATGCATTCTGAATCTGTCCTCTTGCGGTTTTTGTTGCTACCGGATCTGGCGTTTTAACGGCACAGGGAACATCATTTCACATTCTTGAATTTGGAGTCAAGCAAGGCGTCCTCATTAGCAGGTCAAAAGAAGCTTCAGCCTGGTGTACTTTCAGTTCTAATCTTTTCATAATGAGGTAAAGCAGTACATCATGAATCCATATGCATATAAGTGCTGCTAGTATCAGATTCATACAAAACAGCTCACCAGAGTTATTCTACGTTTCTACCAAATGCAGATTCAATTGGAATATATTTTCTGTGTAGTACAGAATCATTCGATGTCACCTTATCAATCATTCCAAAAAAAAAATCTATATTCCACTAGATTGGCTACTCATCTATCAAACCTATCAGCAGACTCTAGAGTACTTGGCTGTGTTAGAGCGATTGCTTCATGTCTCGGGCGATAAGGGGAGATCTAAACTGAATATTCCCATTCAATGGAAGTGTACTGCCTAGAAATAACTCCAATATTGCTCGAAGTTTATTTAGAACGATATAGATCTGAGTGAATTAGCCTGCAGACCTGCACTGATAGATATTTTTGGCGTTTGATTCAGAAACGGAGGAGATGTAAAAGACTTTAATGAGACAGTTGAAAGCTATTCTACCTTGTTCCTCATTACTAAGCACCAACTTGCACCGGTACCGAACTCTTCCCCTCAGTCCGAGCGACTGTTGTCTTTTTAACGCCAACTTGCGCCGGTGCTGAACTCTTTTCCTCCGTCCGAGCGACTGGTGTCTTTTCTGCCGCATTTAGCTCCTTGAGCATTACCCTCGTCATGTCAGTATCACGGTGCGTCTTGCCCAGGAACTCTTCCTGTTGTTGCAACGTAGTCTCAAGCATTTCTCGCGCTTCTTTGTACTTCCCACGCTTCCTTAAGTTTCCAGCGATGCTGCATGACGTCCGTAGGTAGGCGGGCCTATCATTTAAGTGCACCTGTGATTGCAGGATTTTTTCCAGTTCCTCTTTGGCAGCGTTGACCTGGCCCCTTTCTTCGAGTGCCATGGCGGCGTTTCGCCTAGTTTCGAGAGTCTCTGGATGATCTTCTCCCAGTTTCTCTCGCTGATTCTTCAGAACCACCGCTAGGATCTTCTCGGCTTCTTTCATCTGACCTTGTTGGCCATAAAGCGAAGCCATATTGCCGTAAGATCGCAAAAGTTGTGGATGGCCGGGCCCCAGGTGACGCTCGGTATTCTCCGAGGCGGATCGGTAGAGCTCAATAGCCTTGTCTAGTTGACCGTTGTTGCCATGGGCGAGAGCAAGATTGAACTGATTGCGAGCTGTGTCTATAGACCCTCCTAAATTGTTGTCTGTGAACCACTGATCTTCTCGCTGGTAGAGCGCTATAGCCTCGTCGCGGTCACCCTTGTTTCCGCGCAGAAGCAGGAGTCTAGCGAGTTCGCTGGTTTTGCGTATGACATCGAAAGAAGTTTTGCCCGATTGCTTTTCTAGATCCCCTAGTTCTCCCCTAAGCTTTTCAATCTGAACGTCTTCACGATTCTTTGGTGGTTGCGCCTCCAGGTCTTTTGCTTGCTTCTGCCCTTGAGCTTCGACATCAGCTATGGCCTTCTTCGTACTTTGAATGGCCTCAGGTTTTGTGCTTTTGTCAAACTCTTGTAGCGAAAGGCATTTCTTGAGATACTCCAGCCCCATAGGTCTTCTTCTCATTCGCACATGATGCTGTCCTACTCTGAACATCAAGGTTGCCATGTTGAGTTTTGCCTCCGCTGACACAGGCTGGAAGTCCAGAATGACAAGTGCACATGGCACTAAGAGTTCAGCAGTATTGGCATCGTCGACGGGGAACTTGTCACACATGTTCGACAATGCATGATCTCGGATATCGTCGCGCTCCTTGTTCTTGACCAACCAAGTTTGCACGCAGCGACGTATAAGGGGCGTAACGGTATACCATCTCCGATCAGTGGATGGCTCAACCATTCCATAGTCGACCAACTGTTCAATCTGCTTTAACTGCTGTCTTTCAAAGAGAACAGTGGATATGGCCTGGACATCCAAAGAGCCCATTATTAGCAGTAGGTGCGCCGCATTTGCGTCCTTTTGCTTGATGATCTGGTAGATGAGTTCCCATGCTTTCAACGCGGGGTCTTCGACATCCTTGGACTCGGTAGACGCGCCAATGCTGCTCAAGTAGGCTTTCGGCCTCCAGGATGGACGAGTGGCAGTGCGGTAGATGTGCGCCAATACAAGCAATCCTGCAGAGCCTCCAAGCTTTTTCGAGACATCAGCGGCCCCTTTCTTCTTGGCATCGTCAGTGACCTCCCTGCCATACAGCAAATATGATGCGTCGCCTTCTGGCAAAGCTTGCACATCGATGACGCAATCCGCCTTCTTGACCACCATCTCCATGGCCAACGACTTTGATCTGGTGGTGATAAGGATCTGAGCTCGATGCGCTTTTGGAATAAAGTCTAAGATCGACCGCTCCTTGCCCTTTTCGTCTTTGACAACAAGTTGAGCCTTGTCGTCCAGGCCATCGAGAACCATCAACCACTGTCCTCCGACGTCTTGCCGCATAGTGTCATACACAAGCTCAAGCACATCTTCGTTGTCAAGGCTTTTCTTGCTCAGATGCAGGTTCTCGCCAATGCGTCGGTACGAAAGCTCGAACTGAGATACACTGCCCGCATTCACCCAATGTACCAAGGCATCGGGGTGCTGTTCATGAAATTTGTGCGCATATTCGACCGCAACATGCGTCTTTCTAAATATGCCTCAATTAGTTCACTGCGATACCTGGATGTGGGACGGTCTTTTCTCACCCATGGCCAGACTCGCCGACAAGCGCTACGTGCATCGAGGTATGGAATCGATCCTCTACGACATCAAGTATCTTATTCCTCTTGGCAAAGTATGCCTCCCTGGCTATTGGGGCAGCCAGTGACGGGATGTGGTGTTTTTTCGGAGACTTAGGAGACGAGATTGCATTTTGGCGCGATCGTTCTGTGGAAAGTCGGTGGTTAGAAAGTTGTATGGTAATGAAAGCGCAATATTGAAAAGGGTGAACTATAGAGCAGGTACGACTACACGACCATCGGGAAAGCGCATGAAGTCCAACCGTCCTAGGAAGACAAGTGATCCCTCCACATTCATCAACATGAGTGATCGGACGATCTTGGACGCTCTTCTGAATCGACGCAGAAGCTATCTGGTCTTTAATCTTCTTCCACGCTCCCCTAGGCCTGTAGCATATATCTACTCCTGGTTCCTGGGCTACAAATATATATCTCGTTTTGGGGATTTCATCTTACCCAATGTTTGGCTGCCTGCCATACTCTGGATATTGCTGGCAATTTTGACCAGCCGGTTTCTGACCACCTCGAAGCTTTCGTCATCAGCCGCCTCAAATTTGTTGAGGCCGAAGTGGTCCAGCGTGAGCCCCTCTTTTTCGTGGCCACTCAAGGTTGCAGTAGATTCATCAACAAGAAACTCCTGCGGTTCGATGGTCAGTGAAACCTGTTTGCTTGCTCAAAAGATACTGGGTCTACATACCACCTGCTTGCCATTCATTTCAGTCACGATGGGTTCGGTCTCGAAAAAGCAGAAAAGCTTGGGTCCATTGCCATTGCTTGCCTGAATGGTGATGGTTCGAGTGAACTCATGGACAACCTTGACCAGGACTTCGTTGTCTTGTGCCATTGTCTGCAGTGCATTATCTTGGACGGGGAGATTTGATCGAGCAATCCCTTGGTATAGTTGTCCCAGTGTGCTAAAAGCTGCGCGATTATGAATGCCAGAATGAGGTGTGCCCAGGAATACCACACCCGCTATGCATTGGGCTACTCTTGGATGGTCTTCGCGGTGTGCGTTTGCAATATTGTAAGCCTAGGATAGATTAATTGCAAGTTCCTATAGATTTTGTGAGCGACGTACCTCTTGGATGACTAGACCTCCAAAGCAGTGACCGATGAAGAGTATAGGACGTTGAGCGCAAGTCGACCTCTTTCCATCCAAGGCATTCAATAGTTTCCCCGCGACGGTTCCGACCTTTTGCTTGACCGCTTTCTCTCCATGCCAGTACGAGACATAGTTGTACGTCATAATGCGTGCTTTGGGGAGAGCACCAGGGAGCATAGTCGCGTCTTTGAGCCAATTGGCCTTCGTATCTGTGTGCACCCATGCGTCCTCTGGGTTCGCATCGCCAATGCCGTGAACTGCTACGATACTAGCCATGGAAATCAGAATTTGTACTCGTAAATTTTCGTTACATGTTATGACTTACTCGATATCCACATCATCTTCGTCTTTCGGCTCAACCAATATTTTCAAACCCATACCTCTTCTACTGGTCTTGGATGCCGTCTTGGTGACCCCAACAGTAGCCGTAGCTGGAATCTGGCTCTCAACTGATGGTGTCTCGAGTGCCGCCTTCCTGACGGCGTTCGTGGCCGGGATCTGGCTACTGGCTGATGGTGCCTTGAGTGTGGCCTTCGTATTCACATTCGTGGCCAGAATTTGGTCACCAATTGATGGTGTTTTGAGTGTCTTTTCTGTGGCCGCCTCAGTGGCGGGGACTTTTTCGTCACCCAATGGTGCCGTGGCAGCCTTTGTAGGCACTTTTGTTGTCTTGATATCCGTTGCAGGAACAGTGTTCTTGATATCCGTTGCAGGAACTGTGGTCTTGGTATCCGTAGTAGACACCATTGCTGTCTTGGCATCTGTTGAAGGCACCGTGACTGTCTTGGTAGCCATGGTAGGCACCGTTGCTGTGGTTTCATTTACCGCCATATTCAAGGTAGGTGATCAATCGATTGGCAAAAGCACTGTCAGTCTATGCATAACTGCCCATGTGTGTGACCTTGGAGTTCGCTTGAGGTGGGGATAATGTATATACTCGACCCAAAGCCGTCATTGAAACTCTGGAGCAATAGCTATAGACTTTACAGGGGCTAAGCAGCGTCCCATCCCCTAACCTATGCTGCAGTCATGGTAAGGCTGAGCACCGAGTGAATGGAAGAGCTACTTCCTACGTAGGTACCGACAAGGATCAGGATCATCAGATGAATCAATAATACTATGTACTCTTGCTGCACGGTCATCGCTTACGGGAGTTGGGGCCAAAAGTTCAGATGGCGTTCCCGCTAACCCCGAGAAGAGCGCAACCCGTCTACCCCAAAGGCTAATTAATTACAGAATGGGTAATACCGACGCCCGAACAAATAGTCCCACCATATAAACCTTGCACAAAGTGTCCACAGTGGGTGCTGAACTAATGCAGAGGCCATTTCAGGTACACCACCACGATTAGCATACGTATCGAGGCTGAGCAACAAATCAATACAATCCTACAGCCTTGGTTGGACTTTACGATCGGCAAACCGCTGGGACACGGACAGGATGGACCCAGAGCCTTATCTTAGTATGCTAATGCAAGTTGGAGACATGCAGGTCTTCCAAACACGTATGCAGTCCTGACAATCAGACTTGAGGCATGTGCATCGCCTAAGAATAGGGGCATACTTCTAGCCGACCCTCTATGTACGTCGGTAGATGCAGAAAGCGCAAGACGATCTCGGCGCAGGCGTTCCCAGTTACCACATTTAGCAAAGAAATGTCCATCTCAGTCTATCTCCGGCGGAGCTGATCATAATCACACCCCAGCATGGCACCTCGAGCCTTGCATATTCGGTCTTCAGGAGATAAGCTGCCAAAATTAGGAAGTCCAAATAAGTCCGTGGTACCCACCAAGAACAAGGCTGTGGTTGATGAGACTTTCGGTCAGGCTTGTTCACCAACCGGCCGAAAGATGGACCAAGATCGCATCCCGTCATGCACGTACTCCAACTGTCTCAACGGCCGTTCGCCACGTCACCAGATTACGAAGGGGCACTAGGCAAACTGCAGTAGACGGTCCAGCTCGCGTCTCACGCCGCGTTAGGACGGGATGCATGACTTTGAGTAATGATGCCGGGAAATTGCGTAGTTATACTCCCTGTCAACTTATGTTTTTGGCTTGAGGCGATCTTGTGTGCTTGCCCCTATGCATCTCCCGCTTGTTATTCATAGACTTCCTACGATAACTGTTCTCCCTTCGGGTTAGCTACCGTCGTGAACATTAGATGAATTGGTAGTTAATGGACGATCATAAAATAACTGAACTCTCACGCGCCGCGACAAGATGTGAATAGTGTCATAGTCGGGCAGAACATATTATCAAGTGATACGAATGTTATTTACCTCTGTATTAAATCAAAGATATATATTAATAATACAAGTATTGAAACAGAAGCGTCGTTAATCATCATCATATACGAAGTGCAGATATCCTCTTCCATAATACCATTGAAATACCATTCCATGTTATTGTTCATGAGTGTTTGATGGCCTGTAGCTTCCTCGTTGTCACAATTTGGTTCTGGTTGGCCTGCGTCTTGAGGTTGTTCTGCGCATACTGTGAAGCGATCTGGATCTGGGCAGCCTGCTTCTTGAGGTTGTTTTGGGCATGCTGGGTAGCAAGCTTTTGCGTATCCGCCTTCTGGGCATAGTAGAGTTGATGCTTTTGCGCTTCCATCTTTTGATTAGCCGTGCGCTGCGCATAATCGAGCTTGATCTGCTGTTCGCCAGCAATTTTCATCTGGCCAATGACAGCCGTCCGCTGCTTGTGATGCTCTAGGTTTTGACGATCTTGCTCTACCAAGGCATTCTTTTGGGCCAAGGCAAACCGCTGTTGTTCTGTGAGTTGCGCCTTTTGGTGCAGTTCATTGTCGTGCACAATCGCCGACGACCCAACCTTGTGGATTGCCTTTTGGTACTCATGCCTCGCCCAGATTTCGTGCTTGGATTCGTCAATGGTAGCCTTGAGATGCGATTCCTCTTGCATACGACGCAGCTTCTCCTGATGCTCTTCCTCGGTCTTTCGGATCTTTTCGCCTTCGGCATAACGACGTTTTTCCTCCCTGGCAATGTCCTCTGGAAGGCCTACAGCGTTTGGTGGCTGCATTGCTCCAAATTGAGCATAGTAGCGATCAATACAGCCCTTGGATTGCAGGAGTTGTAACAATTGAAAGTACTGCTTGGAACTTTCTTGGAAGTGTGTCAGGTACACGGTGGCGGATCTGAAAATGGTGACACCCGTGTACATGTCGGGTTCAGCGTACACATTCTCGAAGCTTTCCATGTATTGCCACATGAGAATGTCGAGTAAGGCACGGGTGACTTCAAGAGAACATTCATTGTCGAGGGCCAGGAATAATGGAGTCTTGCCGTGCCACTTCTTAAGCGCGTCAACCTTGCCTTTCTTCAGAGCCAGCATAGTGTCTTCGGTGTCTTGAATCCTATTGACGGCTCGACAGCGGTAGGCTAGCTCCTGTAGCGGGGTGCGCCCTTCGTGTTCCAGTCTGCTACTGGGGAAATTGACATCATATTCTCCCTTGATGAGCGCCATGACAACCTCGCTGTGCAGATTTCTGGCTGCTTCGTGCAGACTTCCATCATTGGGTCGGTATTTAGACTTGAGCAGAGTCTTGACGCTCTCCAAGTCTCCAATGGTGGAGGCATGGAAGATAGCAGCCCTTTCGTCACGGTCGCGCGATGAAGGATCGGCGCCAGCCTTGATCAAATTTTTGACGACATCTCCGCGACCGTGTTTGGCAGCAAGAATGAGAGGAGTTGTCTTTGAAAATGGTGCAGTGAAGCACACATTGGCTATAGTGATTGAGTCAGTAAAAGTGAAAGGTGCAGGGCTAATTCTAGGTGCGGGGAAAGGTAAACCAACCTTTTAGGTCAATCAGTGCCCCGATTGCTTCAGTGGAGATGATCGGTACCCCGCGGCAGGGGCGTAGCGCCCAGCTTAGCGCATTTGCGCGTTCCGTCACGTCGTACAATTCAGTGACGATTTCTGCATCCACATCACAACCCAGCTCAGCAAGACGCCTAACGAGCTTGGCAGAGTTGGGATGGGCTTTCAAGCACTCATAGATGTGAGGTAATCGGTCCGGCAAAACTACACTCAGGGTAGGCTTGCTGACGCGATCCTTGCTAGAAACAAGAGCATCGATGAGCTCCAGCGCAACGCCCTCTTCTAGCGGTGAGCTAATCGTCTCCCAGAACGCGTATGTCATGGTCTCTTGAGAAGCCCCGTTGGAGGCCAAGTGTGTCACCAAGGGCACATTTCCACCTCGGACGGCAATCTTCAGAGCCTCGCCGTGTTGGAAGTTGACGTCAGCTCTGCCAACCTTCAGCAGCAAATCCAGAACCGTCTTCGACGCGCCGCCAGTGATATGAGAGCTCAAAGCTGCCAGGAATGCCAGATTGACACAATCGCCACGCGCGCCCCATGCAAGCAGGGAATCGATAAGCCAGATGTTGCGGTCGTCTGCAGACAGCCATTTATTTGCTCGCCTTGCAACACCTGTCAGAGCAGTGTTCAGGACCGAAATCGATGTAATAGACGTCGATAGAAGGTCAAAGGCATCCACATTCGCCACAGTTGCGGCTTCGTAGAATGCATACTCAACAGACTGTCCCGATGCACCCTTGTTCAGGAAGAATTGGACAACTTGAAGTCCAGCGGCGCTCATCCATGCTGTTCCAATAGATACAACAGCATCAAACCCAGCTTGGACAGTCACTTCGTCAAGTCCGCATGGAGTCAGATCTTTGAGCACGTCGAGATGGAGTGACTTGGCCGCCAAGGTTACGGCAACGTCTTTCAACTGATTCATGAGTTTGGGATCTCTTTGTACGCCCTCAAACACCAAGTCGATAACTCGTTTTCTCGAGACAGGCTGCATCTTCATGGCAGAGCGGAGGACAGAAACTCGTGACTCCAAAGAAGGTCGGGATTGGAGAAGTTCCTTGAGGATATCCACCCATCCTTCGTCGGCCGCAATAGCCAACGAACGACCGGCACGCAAGTTGACATCAGCATTACCCTTGGTAAGAAGGAGGCGGACGAGGCCAAGACGAACGCGCTCTTCGCCCTTCATCTGCTGTTTATCCATTACTTGGGCCAGAACATGACTGATGGCTTCGCCACGGAGACCGGCAGCAAGCAGGAGGCCAATCATCTGGTGAGCAGACTGGATATTGCCCAACCTAGGAGTTTGCATCATGGCGGCGGCCATACTCTCCAAGCTCGGTTTTCCAGCCAGAACAGCACGAAGCATTTCTGGGCGTCCGCTCTCTACTGCACAAACCACAGCAGATCCTGATGCGTGGTTGACGGCAGCGCCATGCTGCACAAGGTTGCTGACGAGTTCCAATTGACCGTTTCGAACCGCTTCTGTCAATACAGCATCGGTCTTTGGGCCTTTCGACCCCGCAAAGAGACATGAATTCACGGTTTGTAGCATTCCTTTCCCGTAGGCGTCGCCGAGAGCCTCGTCCAGGACATTCTCCGGTATAACGGATGTCCCACGTAACGCGATGGGTGATGCAATATCATCACGTTGGTGGCGGACAGCAGCCATAAGCGCAGAAGCGCCATCGAACATGACATTGGCGCCATTATCTAGGAGTGTCCTAGCCTTGTTTGCAAAACCCAATTCCGCCATTCGGATGAGTCCTTTATCGCGACAGGCTTGACACGCACCCTTCGTACGGTTCATCATTAATTTGGCGATTATCTCATCTGATCCCGGTGACTCGAGGACATGGGCAAATTGTGAACACAGCGAGATCGCGTCACCACCTCTAGCGAGGAGGATACTGATTTTGTCCATATCATTCTGCATCATGGCATGTGGGAGCGCCTGGTTCACGGCCACCTCGTCGGCATGTGGTACAAGCAGCAACAAGATCTCGCTAGAGCAATTTATTGTCGCTCTTTCCAATAGGTTGCCCCGAACATCTTCTTGATCCTTGTCGGACATGCGTTTCCACAGGCTGTTGCTCCTTCTTCTCTTGAGATTGACATCAGCATCAAAGTCATCGAGAAGGACTTGCACTAGTCCAGGCGTCACATTGTCGATGTTCGCTTCGGCGATCAGCGTAAGAACAGCGGTGGCCTCTTTGTAAGTAAAGTCACTGTTTGAATGACTTTGTGCATTCATGAGTTCTCGTGCACGTTGTTCATCTTGCTGAGTTCGCCGTACTTGACTGTTGGGTCGAAACGTGGGCGATTTCTTGTTCAGGCTACCAAACTGTGATTGTTGCACATTTGGTGAATTCATGGTGATAGTGGAGGTAGTGCTGAAGGTTGAATCTGCCGGTGACACTGCCC
This sequence comes from Neopestalotiopsis clavispora, assembly GCA_014621435.1. Lineage (NCBI taxonomy): Eukaryota > Fungi > Ascomycota > Sordariomycetes > Amphisphaeriales > Sporocadaceae > Neopestalotiopsis > Neopestalotiopsis clavispora. Next base: position 96,648 of record JAANBA010000161.1, read on the forward strand.
ATCGGCGTTTTGTTGGATCAGGAGAGCTAGGGTTTGTCATCCTGATCTCTGGTGAACATGTGGCAGCCATTCTTGACAGGTATGGATAAGGTTAATTCAAATCTGGGTTACTGACTTGATAAAGGGACAGATGAACACCACGAAAGTAACTCCGGAAACATAAAAGAAGCTCCCGAATTACTTGGGGTATAGCAGGATACCTATTCTGCCAGCCTTATCGTCTTGAAGGATTCCATCACATGTTCTGAGGGGCCCGTCCTAAGAGGCCCGTTCTGAGAGGCCCGTTCCGCATAAAAGTGCACTTTTTAGTTCGGACATTAGTGCTCGGGGCTGAAACTCTACAAGGCCCCCAGATGGGCCTAAAAAGGTTCCTGGCACAGTTGAAGGTTGCCAATTTGCAGCAAGCTGAGAAGTGCCGCTCGCAGCCTCGTGGGAACTTGGGCAACAAGTACCATCTCCAAGACCCAGACCTGTGCTAATTGCGGTGGGAGTCTGCATGCATAGTGGCTGACGTTATGCCAATAAGAGCATGATGTTCTAGAACCCTGGCCGCTTTGGTGCAGGAGCTTCCACATGCGGCTGGGTGATAGAGACTAGTGCTAAAATTGGATTATATGCAATGTCTTGGCAATAGGTGTCGCCGAGGACCATATCAGATCATGTCATCGAGGGCCATACCAGATCCTGTAATTTTATACGCGCCATCGAGATTCGAGTCTCTATATTCAAACATAGAACTGATTCAAATTCACAGCTTGGGCACTTCGGCAAAATCTTTACACCACCAGCAAAATCCCTAGGGATGTGCGAAAGCTGTCTCCAACTCACAAAGCACAATGTCAACTCCAGGCTCAGCAGAGTATCTAGCCCAGCATCTCAACGGTCGAGGGCTAGGGTGCTCTCACTTTCCAAAGTATCATGCTGAAGATTCCCAAGGCCTTCGACGATACCCAAGTCGTCTTGGATTCTTTTATTTCACCACCTCTACAATTTGCATCAGCTTCCTAGACACGAAGAAGCTGTGTGAAGCGTGTCTCGACTTGGTCGTACCCAAGGGCTTCAACTATTGGTCAAATCTGCCACATACATTTTTCAGTGCAGTAAGCGAAGATGCACACGTCTTATCCTTTGAAGCATCCCGTCCACCACCAGGTGTTTGGCCAGAAGTCACGGTGTCCAACAATACAGACCCAAAGATGTTCCAAGCTGGGGCCGAAGGGTTCAATTCACAAGAGGCGCAGATGGAGAGGAACAGACCTCACCTGATCACCCTTCCACTTGTGCTACCCATCTCTCTTCTTGCTGGTGCGGAACAGCCTTGGTCATGGCTCGTACATGAGAGAAAGCCCTTCTATATCCCCCAACTTCACATCACCAAAGGATGGCATCTCTTGACGCGTAAGACGCTTGAGGCCGACCAGCGTATTGCGCTCCTGGTTGGTGTGACTTTCGAAGTACATTTCAAGGAGCTCGCAGTGGTGCCGCTGCCATCTGTACGTAGGATGGGCCTATTGGTGTCCGCAACATCAGAAACGCCCGCCTCCGAGATACTTGCAGTGCAACCAGCTCAAGCAAGGGCACCAAGGGAGGAGTCGTCAGCTGTGGTCTCGTTCGGCCGTACTTTCGTGGGTGTGAAAGTATATAAAGAGAGTACAGCAGATGGAGAGGCACCTAAGCAGAAACCGAACGCCAAAAGGGTGTCTAGAGAGAAACCAGCGACCGAGAAGACATCGGGGGGAAAGTCAAGTGCTGACAAGGTGGTCGTCAAGCGTTCTAAAATGCCATCTGTCGAGGGCAGTGCACCGGCCGTCAAGCGGGACACATCAGCTGCACTGGCTACACATCCTGGTGTTCTCAAAGCAGATAACGCAGTGAAGACTAGCTCAAAAACTATCATTGCATCATCATCCACGACCAAGACCAAGAAGTCTTCCCTAGATATCTCACAAGCTTTCGATGCGGCAGTGCCCCTTTTACCTCAGGCCGCCACGATGATCGGCACTGCTACCAGTGCGGGAGTCATTGCCGACGTTGCAACCTCTGTTGTGGCCCATATACCAGCGGGGTCATCAGCACCGACCAAGAAGAAAACCTCGAGCCAGGGCGCTAAAGGTATCGAGACTGAACTCGTCACAAAGAAAGATAAGACAAAAATAGTGAAGAAAAACACTACTACTGGCTCAGAATTATCCAAAGCAGGGCCTGTTCAGCTGACCTTCACCAAGAATTGGACCACATACGACCCAATCCCATTTGACAGTACAATCGTCAACTTGACATTGGCTGAACATCAACGAAGTGCAGACTCAATTGGCGATAGTAAGGCTATTGAACTCCATGGGCCCTTGATGCGCCTACTGGCAAAGGCGAAGAAACGCGACGGTGGCGGCGAGGTGGTCCTCCAAGGGCCGGGATCACCTCCCAAGAACGACCAAATCATGAAACTCCTTGGCGCTACCAAGGATGGCAAGCAGAAAGAAATGGTCGCCGATACCCAGTTTATCAAGTCCATTACGGAGTCAGCGCCCATCAAGCCAGCGCGGAAGGAGAAAATGGGGGCCTCTGCCGCTGGCGATGATCGGGCGCGGAAGAGCACTGAAAAGATTTCCAAGACCAAGATGCCAGGTTTGGAGCCTGACCATGGAGCCACCAAAGTCAAGTCTGGGACAAAAGCAGAAATTAGACCAGGCAAGACTGAGAAGGCCGACAAGACAGAAAAGCCGGCAAAGACGGAGAAGGCTCGTGACAAGCTCAAGAAACCTACCGCAGATTCGTCTTCCAACACTTCAGCGCCACAAAAACAACCCAAGTCCAAACCGGAGCGCAGTGCAACAGCAGGTTCTGCACCGCACCAGGACCGCGGCAAGGTCCGGGCGCCTAAGAGTCATCCGGGATTGCCGAAGCTCAAAAAGGCCGACCGGGGCCATTCGGGCAAACCTCAATTGCCCAAGCTACCAGGCCATCACGGAGGCCACCAAGGAGGCCACCATGGAGGTCGCCATGGAGGTCACCACGGAGGTCACCACGGTGGAGAGACTTATCTATCAGAGACTCACATTACCAATGTCAACATTTTCGTTGAGGGCTCTGGGGATGAGATTGAGGAAGTTGAGGAGTTGGAAGTTGAGGAGTTGGAAGTTGAGGAATTGGAAGTTGAGGAGTTGGAGGTTGATGAGTTGGAGGTCGACGAGTTGGAGGTTGACGAGTTGGAGATTGATGAGTTGGAGTCTGTGTGGTCTGAGGAAGAGGAAATTGAGATCGATGGATTCGAAAACGAAGGGTTGGAAACCGGTGAAAATTTGGGCGAGGAGTCCCTTGACCATGATCCAACAGATGAGCACTGTGGCGAGGAGCATCAACAGGCAGAGTCTTTTGAGACTGATGCTCACGGTCCAAACATGTCTGAGCCTGGTGCTCATGATCCCGATACCGACCCTGGTACTCATAGTCCAGATAACTCTGAGCCCCAAGGCAGTACAGGCATTCCTGCTATGGTGCATTCACCGTTGAGTGATCCCAACCCAGGTCAACTCAATGCAGGTGGCGTTGGCACTGGAAACACCGACCCCGGAGCTGGCGCCACGCCTGCAGGTTCCAGTCAGCCCAGCACATCTGCCAGTGGTGGCAACAACGGAAGTAGTGGCGATCAGACAGCTACAACAGGTGGATCGCCAGGAAAAGTCGACACACCAGTTATCACTGGCGAGGAAGCCAACCAGCAAGACTCTTCTAGCACTAGACCCTTACCAGCAGTGCAGAGTCCACCAACCAAGCCCAACTATGACAGCACTGGACCTGGAAGCAAGCCATCTGATCAACCAATGGACGTGAATCCTGCGCGGAGTGATCCTTCAAAGAAACCGCCCAGTTCGAGCCCAACCAAACCTCCGAATTTGTCTACCAACCAAGTATCCAATCAAGCTAAACCCACCGAATCCGGGCTCAAGAACCGTCCAGACAAACCATCCGGAAAGCCCGGCCAGGATCAAGGACCCCAAGATCCAAATCATCCCGAGCCAGCACCCGGTCAACACGATCCTGCTAGTGCAGACGCGGCACAGCAGACATCGACTGATCACGGAGCTCTAGGTCCTGGCGCGACGGGTTCTGGAAATGCGGGTCTTACTGCTGCGTCTTTCGCCGCTGGAGCACTGGTGGGTGCTGCAGCCGCCGCCAGTATGCTAGACACGGGAAGTGCGCCAGCGTCTCCGCACCACAGTGAACCAAGCTCGCCGGTAGACTCGGAGCATCACGCCTCCTTTGCTGTCTCTGCGGCACCATCAATCTCCGGCGAGTCGGCAAACTTGGGTGAACTTGATTCGGATCACGGTGATGCCGAGTCAGATCTGGACGCTCACAGTGCCATTGACTATAACAGTGGTGTTGAAGGCCACTATGATGACTACGAAGTCGAATCGAGCCAAGATGAATCTGACATCGATTATCATAGTGACCATGACCAAGAGATTAGCGATGTGGAAGATGATAGTGATTCTGTTCATCATGACGTTTATGATGAGTCTGATCACGAGTCTTATCACGGCTCTGATCATGGTGGTTCTGATGTTTACGAGTCTGAACATGAGTCTGAACATGAGTCTGAATACGAGTCTGAATACGAGTCTCGTCATGAGTCTGAACACGAGTCTGATCATGAGTCTGATCAGCACACGCCTGAAGGCAGTGATGTTGAGATTGACACAGATGATGAAGGCCAAGATCATGACGAAGACGACGAAGACGACGACGGGTCAGTTGTGGAGGATCATTCGGACAAGGATAGTGACGATGAGGACTCCAACCATGAGGAACAAGAAATGGAACTCGACGTTGACTCCGAGGACAATGGGTCCAGTGATGGAGAGCAAGCTTTTGATACTGATGACGATGACGGAGGCAGTGATGATGGTCATCAGGATGATAGTGATGGTAGTCACGGATATGATGATGATGAGCATCATCAGATCAGTGACGATAACCACTCAGACGACGATGAAGACCATGATCCCCCATCGGCAGATGATGGTGGTCATGACTACGACGATATCGCAAGTTACTACGGTGAAAGTGATTGAATGGAATAGTATTGAAGTGTTAGATAGAGGTAAAAATGTAATAGGTACTTCATTTCGTGTCACTTTGATGAATCAATTCTTTACTTCGAAAAATGTACAGCTTCAATGACAAAGCCACAAGGCTTTCGGCACACGATGCTGGGACGGCCAATTGCACACATGGCAGAGGTTCAATTGCGAGGTAGACGCGATAACATAATCATTTGATTACAATTACTTCTTTTGCTCACCGACTACATCCTCGTAGCTGTCGGTGGGCAAGGTATTGATGATTAGTAGACACAAAGAGAGCCCAATATGGTATGATATTTTTGCACTTTCTTTGTCGATGTAAATCTTGCTAGCCTGTTTGCGGAACAATAAGGATCTGCGCGTTTTTTCTATCATGGACCTGAATGAAACAATTATCTGTAGCCGTGTGTGTATAGAATTGTTATCCAATTTGGTGGCAAGCACTGCGCATGCGCACGATTCATGGCGCAGAGTGCGCAAGTCTTCGATCTGACGGACCCAGACGAAACAGACAAGATACGCAACGAGCTCATTGCCCATTTTCAAAACAGACGACCTCACTGGAGCTTCATCAGGCCCCTCGGCGACGGAGAAAATGCTGTCGCCATACTCGTGAGAGAACGAAATCCGTATCTGCCTGGGCGGCTTATGGTGGTGAAAAGAGCCAAGGGTGGAGAAGGGCTAAAGGCATCATTGCAGAAAGAGATTGAATACCTGACGGTAAAGAGTCCCCGCTTCGAAGATTGATGTTTCTTTTGCTGAGACAGAAAGCAACTGCGTGGCTGTGAGCATATCGTACAGATGCTTGCGAGTCGGGATGGCTCGAACCCACGTAAAATATCGTCTTTCCTACGTGTATTAAGCAACAAGACGCTAAGGTTCGAGACTCCTGCGAGTCTCACATTCTGGGGTCTTGAAGATCCAATCATCGGGCTGGAGTATCTGCAAAATGGAACGATTTCACAGCTCATGAATCGACTGAGGGAGCACGATCTGCAGCTTCCCAACCGGGCGCTTTGGTCATTCTTCTTATGCTGTGAGTTCTCTTCATTTTCATTCCGCCTAGAATATATGGGGCCTGGTCTCGAGTCGGACGCACATCTAAATTTAATTATAGTGGCGCGGGCTTGTGCAGGTCTTTCGCATCCTCCCACGCCCTCTACCGTCCACGGCAGGCGTCTCGAAACAATGACAGATGGCACAACCCTGAATCTGATCCATGGAGACTTGCATGGTGATAATATCATGATTGGAAAACAATACGACACACCGATGTTTCCTGAACACACCTTGCTTCCGCCCATGAAGCTGATTGATCTTGGTGAGGCTTACGAAGGGGGGCCAGGAGCAGCCTCTGAAAACATACACAAAGTCTCCTTGGTAAGAGAAAATTCTCAACACTCAATCAAGCGATTGATCTTCCTGAGTGTGACCTTTCGAATCTGACGTTTTCCAACCAGAGAATCCTCAGTCTCATAGCGAGACGTCACATCCGCCCACGCGAGAAGTCCACATACAAGGATTACGAGACTCTTGCAACCGAAATACTACCGCACGGGAACGGCCGGTCCTATCCAGCTCTTAATAACGACCTGCGTGACTTGATTGCCCAATGCGCATCTACTGATCGGGGGAGTCGACCGACTTTGGAAGAATTGCTCGCGGCAACCCAAGATGGCGCTAGGAAGGATCCCGATACATACAAGCCGAATGACACCCGGGAGAGCGACTTTGCGATACACGAATTGATGAAAAAAGTATTATATGATGCTCACCCGGAACAGGTCGATACAAGTGTAGTGACCGCCGTTCCAGGGGAAGGTGGCGCAGTGGAGGGAGGTGATTCAGAGGGCAGAGATTCACCGACGGTGGGGAATAAAAGAATATTCAGCATTGGCACTCTATCTTTGGGATCGTTGCGGATACCGAAGAGACGGAAAACGTAGTCGTGGCAAGCTTAATGTTCTTCATTCGCACAAATGCATTTCTTCATAGTCCTTGGCGTCGTTTGCGACAACCCCCATCAGAAGAATTTCGTCATTGCAAACGGCCGCCCCCTTCTGGCCCGTTCAAACGGTTTACCCTCAAAGAAAAACATATAGGTTTGAAAAGATCAAACAATTTCAACAATCAAACAAAGGAATCACTGGCTGCTAAAAGAGATATTAGTCTAGTGGTAAGGGCGCGACCTTGTTATGACCAGAAGTATAAGCCTGGTAGAGGTCCGTCCGTCTCCTGGCAGGCATGGGGCTCGTGTAGGGGCTCGTGTTTCCCAGTTCCCCCAAACCTGTCGATTGTTTTTTTTTTCTTGTGCTATTTTGCTGTTATTACTGTTTTATTTTTGGGAGGCCTCCATCGTCAGTAGACTGATCATTCTGTGCACTATGTACAAGTAGCAATTGATTGAACATAGATTTTTGTAACTTGTTTGCAAAGTCTAGCGCTGCTTCATAGTGAAGAGTCCTGTAAATATGTGGACGACAACAATTCCCCCCATTCCCTCTAAGCTCGACCATTCTCCTCTGGCACTTCATCCTCCGAGCCCCACGAGGCAAACGCCGGAGCAGCAACACCATCGCACGAGTACTGAACAATGTAGGGGCTGTTCTGAGTGTCGGACGTCAGGAATACGGTACCATCCGGCGCGGTAACACTGAGCTGGAACTCGGCCGGATATGCGCCCTGGCCAAACATGATGCGGATGGGCAGGTACTGGCCCTGGACCAAATCCACGGACGCGCTGCCGCTGCCCCTGCCGATGGGCACGATGAGGTCCGCGTTGGCCCGGGTCCAGCCAGAGTAGGCCTTGCGGCCGAGCCACACGAGGACAATGTCGTCGACGCGCGACGTCGTAAACGTGTAGGTGCCCGGCAGCACGGCAAAGAGGTAGCCCTTGTGGTCGAGGGCGAAAAAGTCGCTGTAAAAGGTCCGGCTGCTGTTGTATATGCTGAGCTGCGTTCCGCCCGGCACGCTGATGCCGCCGATCGTGGACGTTATGCCCCAAACGCCCGGGATGCGCGACTTGTATATCTCTGGGATGAAACTGCTAAAGATGTCGTCTCGGTTCTCTCCGGCATCGCTGTGGTACTCGGCCCAGAGCAGGCCCTGGTTGTCGCATGATGTCGGTGTTGGGCACACAATCTCGGTCGAGGTATCTGTCACGGTAATCGTGGTGGTAGGTGTAGTAGTGACCAGCGCCGCGGTAGAGGCCAAACGGGTGACGGTCGGAGTGACTGTGCGTGTCTGGGTGACGGTGGTGCTGGGCGTAGGGATACTCAAGCAGCTGCAGGCCAGTGAGACCTGCGCGCTACCAAAAATGGCTACGGCAGCAGGTACGCTGACTTGAGCGCTGGCTTGGATGCTGGCCTCAATGCTGGTTTGGGAGAAAGGCGTAGTTGTGCTTGCAGATATGCTGCTTGGAAATAAAACCGACAGCTGGCGCTTATTGACTGTATCGAGGACGCATGTGGTAATCGTCTCGGATCTGTTCACTGATTAGTTGTCAACTGTCGACTTGTCGGTGCAATCATTACGTACTCAGTCTCTATGACTGTCACCGCCCCGGCAATAATGATATTTGTGCCTGTTGTGGTTGGCTTCGTCGTTGTCGTAAAGACAGTGGAAAATGTTGTCACAGTGCTGGTGATTGTCGGAATATTGAGATATGACAAGCAAAATTCGGTTTCTGATGTTAAAGCTGCCAAGACTTGGATCACGACCGTAACAACCAGGCATTCCACATCTCCCACAATGTCAATGGGTGTGGCACAAATGGGAGCGCCGAGGAGGGCGACAATGCCAAGAGCGTGTTTGAACTGCATTGTGATTAAGGCTCGTTTGAAGCTGAATTGGTGAGCGACGGATAACAGCCAGATAGTGCTTCGACTTCCATAATATTTATATACCTCGTTTTGACCTTCCATCATCGAACTCGGAAAGCAATGAGACAGTAATGCTGGAGATGTGAGTGGTTGTCATGCTCACAACTTAATTCGTTGGAGGTTGGCGATCAAGGCTTGCTCACATGAAGGCTATGCGGTCATTGTGGACAATGGGCAAGCCTCAGATACGGCTCAAATGTGATCCATCAGCCTGCTTACCAGTCAGATATGATGTTGGTTCAAGATTCGCTACCGCCTGTGCCAGCCTCGTGTATGTGCCGCTCTTGATGAGTTCGCCAAGGCTTGAAGGACGTAGATGATCCACGGAGTTTCAAACAAACTTGCAGCAACTAGAGCAATGAATATGGACTTGGATGAGCATATACGTGTAAAACGAGCATGCATTTCATCGAATCGGTCTTATTATTCTCAATTTCCAAAACTACATTACCTGTAAGACGAGCTCAGCCAATACCTCCAATAAAAGGGCAAATATGTTTGCAATAAGAAGGACAACAATCGCAAGGTCATCATCCCCAATGCGGATGACACTTAACAGACACAGCAGGGATAGTAAGCGTCTAATGGCAGTCATGTATCGAATACTCTAATGCAACAATATCCATGTCAGTTGATGAAAGTCACTGCATGTCAGTCATAGGCAGGAACTGCACACTAGTGGGCGGGTGAAGCTATACACAGCGAGACATTGATCTCACTTGTGGCCTGACATTCTCGGCTCGGGCCTTGTCAGTCAGCCACTGGACTCGAGGATCGCGATGATGGCGTGCTCAATTGCGAACAATTACATGCCAGACGTTGCCTTGAACGCCAGAGTGTGGGAATTGCGCACGCTTTTCAATCCACATGGCGGGCAATCCCGAGACATGTTTGGAATGGCGCAATTGCTACAACGATGCCTTGCAAAATAAATCTGCATCTTCAAGACCCAGAAGACAACACGCACAAAGATAAAAAATGCAAAAATATGGAGAAGCTGGGAATCGAACCCAGAACCTTTTCCATGCTTTTGAGCATGCTAAGGAAACGTCATACCACTAGACCACATCCCCGGAGGTTTTAATCCGCTTTGTACGCGGTTGGAATCATCGTTTGATGATTGGATGTTGAAATTGCGGTGTAAAAGCAATTAAGCCGCTGCGTTATTAGTGAAAATCGCGCATTGTGAATGTGGGCTGGGGGACGGGGTTGTGCGGGACTACTCGCTGTGGGGCGCTTAAGCAACCCCTTCAGCGGGCCCAAAATTGCAGTGAAGGTACCTGCACTGGATCATGTCAGACAGAAAGACGAACTTGCTAGAGGAACGTTGCACAGCCCAAATTCTATGGTATTCGTTTTCCTTACGTCTTGTGCGCCACCAGTCAAATTATGGCTAATGACTTGCTATAGTTTTATCTGCTCAATGTGAATAATAAATGATAAGAATCGCACCGTTTTGAGTGATGGCGATGCTGACACCCCCAAACTTGGGATCATGAGTGGAGATGCCCAAATCGATCTCGCTCACAGTACTGTTTAGAGGATGCTGTTGGTGTGGTGGTAGAAACACAGGTGACAACAAGTAACATACTTAGCAGGAGCATCTTAGCACAAAGGCAAGAAATTCACATAGTGATGAGAGTAGGACACGAGAGAGCTGATAGCTGACGGAATGCTGTCCAAGATGAATGAGTTCAAGCACGAATGCTCATTCAGCAGGCTCCGCGTTGAGACCATTGACAGTAGCGTTGAAAAGTCGGTTCGAAATTTAGGGGATATGTTGAAGAATGATGGCCGTAGTTCCATGCAGCAGAACTAGAGTCAGAACATTAACTATGGGCGACAGGCGTCGATGGCGAACCCCAACAGCAACATAATGGCACGTATCCATCAATTAGATATCGTCAAACGTCCGACAGCCAACAGGTGCCCGATGGTCAACACGCCCTCGAAGATTCATCGCCAGAGGGCCTGAAGTAGACTCTTGACCCAATATTCATACCCGCATTCAAATTCTAGTATGCAATGGGCATCTGACACCAAGATTGACAATGAGGCTCCTATCCTGAGAGAAGTGGACAGGTGCTCGGCGGCCGATTTAGAATCTGGTTGGCGAGGGTGAGGTACCCCCGAATCTCTTCGGCTGAGAAGACCTGACGATCTTTCTCGGTTCTTGAATGCTTCGCCGGGATAGTTACGGGCGTCCCCCAAAGGTTTATACAGTATAGACGGGGGTTTCCCGTATTGCTTCTTACTGTACCCTGGGGCACCTGTGGCCATTCGGGAAAACTGATACGAGCAGCGACAAAGTCTCATGTCATCAGGATGGGTCGCTTTCGATCGCGCTCGTATCGAGGGATTGTTTCATATGTCTCCAGCTGGATACCGTCGTAGACGTGGACCTTCTGAGAAGAAAGATGTGGCACATCCATCTTGGGTTCTGATTTAATGATGGTCCCTCGTAGGGAATCGCCCTCATCCAACCATGGACTGAAGCGCTGAAGAAAGCGGAAACGGAAAAGGAAACCAAGTCCCGCCACGGTGCTGGCCACCATATTATGACGCCTGAAGATTCGGAAGCTGTCCTGGAGTTTAGGTTATCAGTTGCCCCCAGGTACGATGATCTATTGCGCCAAGTTCGCCATTCTGTAGAGGAACCAAAAAGTCTTGCATTCTGTGTGGACGTCGGGTGTTCCAACCCCTCCAACATGCTCTAGACGGCGTCCACTATTTCATTGTCGACGAAAAGAGCATGGTTGGCCAGTCCCTCTTTAATCAGATGGAGCAGCGTCTGCAACGTGCCAAGACTGGTCAAAATTATTTTGGTGGCATGTCGCTCATCTTGATTGGCGACTTTAACCAACTCCCATGTATCATGGACCAACCGCTGTATTCCACGCAGAGTATTGTACCGCTCCAACTAGCCGGTCGACGAGTATACCGACTCGTGGACAAGACAGTGCGCCTAGACGCCATTGTTAGTCAAGATGATGCCGCCTTTATTGATATTCTCAAGCATGTGCGAAGCATGACGTGCACCGTTGACCCCCAAACATTGCACCTCAATTCCCATTGTCACGCTTTGTTGTTCCCTGCAGTTCGTAAGCTCAAATTTTCTGCAAAGAAAAGAAGAAATAGAAAAAGAAGAATTCACATTGCAATAAGACTTGGATGTATTTGTAATTTTACTTTCTTTCAATTGTTTTTGTAACAATATTAAACTATATACTGGAAGTTTTTGCATGCAGAGCATACAATTTTTTGTTCATCATCATTCATCATTTGACCGGATACTTTGCAGCCCGTTTTGGTCTTTGCTTTCATCTCATCCTCCTCATTCCATGCAAAATCGTTAAGCTGTTTCCAATCCCATCATATCATCTCATATCATCCAATCGACCTAGGGACCAGCCGTGGAGTCGATTATTAGTTCTATGTTTCATATCCATTTTTCCAATGTTTTTCTTCTTTCTTTTCATTTCAATTCTTTTTTGTTTTGTTTAGCAGGCACCGTAGCGGACACCACGCTTGCCGAGCTCCTTGCGGCCGACGGGGTCCTCGGGGAAGACCCAGCCGCGGGTGCGCTTGGCCTCGCGCTTCTCGGCGAGCTGGGGCTGGGGCATCCAGTCGTCGCGGGCCAGGGCCTTGCGGCGGGTGCCCTCGGCGGGGGCGCCGATCTCGGA